>JAUZSZ010000088.1:8410424-8422760 GCA_034780575.1 Labeobarbus marequensis
AACAACAATGAGCATAAAAAATTACACAGACTCATCTCTTCACCAATACAATATGCAACACTTTACATTTTACTACCAATAATACCTAATTAATTTAACATACACTAGAAAGGTTTCCTTAAAATCTTGCACTTTTGGGAAATATGAGTTCCTGTACATGATAAATTATTTGATATGCTTAGCCTCAAATATTGCTCTGAAGTGTGGATAGGCTGGAAACAACATTGTTGTTTCAACAAACTATTGTTGTATAGTTTATTCATAGTTTATAAATGGTAGTTAATACATTAATAGACTCTATACAAATAGTAAGTTCAGTCACACTTTATTTTAAGGCCCAATTCCCACTATTAACAAACCATGAACTATAAACTCCTAATTTGCCGCTTATTAGGGTAACACTTTATTTTAAGGTGTCCTTGTTACACCTGTTACATGTACTTATTATAATAATAACAATAAATTATGCATAATTACATGCAAGTAACCCTAAACCAATCCTAACCCTAACCATATAGTAAGTACATGTAGTTAATTAATATTACTCAGTACTGAAATGTATAATTATACTGTAACAAGGACACCTTAAAATAAAGTGTAACTATAGTTAGTGATGTATAGTTGTTAAGTTTAGTTATTGTGTAGGATTAGGGATATAGAATATGGTCATGCAGAAGATGTGCTTTATAAGAACTAATATGTTAGTAATAGGCATGCTAATAGTCAACTAGTTAATAGTGAGAATTGGTCCCTATATTAAAGTACTACCCTAAGTTCTTCATGTATTGTCACTGTAATTAACAAAACTATTATTATTTAATTTGCTTATTATTAATAGTAAAGGAATTGTTAAATGCTAATAAAGAGTGAGTAGTTCTCATTTTAAATTAGGTCACGGAAAATGGGAAATTACTTTAATTAAGTGCTATAAACCAAACTTTATTGAACATTAGTTGCATTCATATTTAATGTCCCTTAAAATGTTTACAAATTCATTAAGAACACACACACACATTTGCATATGTGGTTTACAGGGACTCTTCATAGGTGTTTTTTATACGGTGCAAACTGTATAAAACTTTCTGTTATGAGTAGGTTTACTGTTAAGGGACAGAATATAAACTGTAAAAACCATTATGTACTGTATGTAAAAATAGCTAAAGGTTGGTGTACAGCACTTAATCAATGACATTATGGTTAAAAACCTATGGTTAATAAATTGTTAAGAAACCATTATCTAACTCTTTACATATGAACTAATTAAAAAAATAATAATTTGGTTAATTACAGTGACAATGCATGAAGAACTCACTATTTGTAAAGAGTCTATTAATGAATTAACTACAGTTTATAAACTATGAATTAACTATATAATAGTTGGCAAATAATCTGTAAGTAGGCTACTTTATTAGTGTATAGCTACTTATTATTATGAAGTGTTACCACGTAAGGCCAAATTTCCACAAATCTGCTCTGAACTCATCGACATTTGGGTCCCGAGGAGTAGGCCTACATTTTCAAATTTTCATTTTTGAGCCAACTATTCCTTTATTCACTAAATAGCATAAAATGTGACATAAAACAGGTGCAGAACTGATTGCTGCGGTCTGTTTTCACTTTAAGTGACTAGTATTTACTTATAACGCATAATAGCAACAAAATACATTTGCTGACTTAATTCACATTCATCTTTCATCTTATCAGATCTTTCTCATTTGTGCACTAGTGTCTTGTTATAAATCCCAGCTTGTAAGGCCACACTACTGCAGAAAAAAAAACAAAACAAAAAACTACTCCAGGCATCCAGCCAATGGAGGACGGCGGGGCGGAGAACGCTCTGCAATTGAACTAAAGGACCGCAGGCAGCTGTACACGAGCATCCTCTATTCCAAGCACGCGCCCACATCACACAGTCAATGGATTACACCTTCTCTCTCCAAGTGCAACACCATCTGACCGTATACCCGACACACTTATACGAGGACTACAGCTTAGAGTTACAGGTATGTTTATAAAAACGAAGTCAAAGTCTGTGCTAGTTTGTTTAGCGGTGATCCGCGCGGCTCCAAACTAACCCTCCTCTCGACTCTTTTGGAGATACTTGTTAAACGCACGAACAACATTAGACCGGATAGTCTAAAATTATATGGTTGTGTTTAACTTTCTCAGATTTCTTGACGCTGTGACGCACGAAAGCCAGTTGTAGCGCGAATTCGATGAATGTGTTGCGCGCTGTGATGTTTACACGATAAGGGACGCAGGAACTGTAAATACAATTCATATTATCATACCTGGCGTTTCATTTGAGAGACCTCACCAGTATCATTTTCCTAAGCTGTACCAAGAAGCAATGATGATGACGCCAAAAAAGGTACATTTCGGTGGCACGAGGCAGTGTTGACAGATTGCTCTCGGTTTCGTCAATCTCACAGCTGTTTCGTTTACTGCAGACGATCAATTATGTATCACTGTACAGTCCTGAGAACCCCGTCAATGCGGACAGTGTCAGTTTTCAGTCAAGTGCGCTTCGATCTTCGTTTTCACCTGTTGTGATCTGGGTAATTTACCGAGACAGTTTGATTGTAGTAGTGTCAACTCTTGAGTATATGAGGATTTAATGTACTGCCCTGGGCAATTGTGCGATTATTACCTGTCCTTTGTCTAGCCAAGAGAAGACCAATTGATTTAGACTTATACAATTTGCAGTCTTATGTACTAGGAGACATGTTAAAAAAATTCTGCAGAGCAAATAGTTTAGTTTTGTGCATATATTATTTATTTTCAGAATCCGTGTTGATTGAATGATCTTGCTTTAACAGGTTTTCTTTACATTTAGGGTACATGTTGTTGTACAGTACATTGAATAAACAAAGAAAAGAAGCAGAATGTTTTATAAACTTTTTCAGTTTTACAGTCTTTGTAAGTTTAGTAGGCACTCATCATAAAAGCACTATGCCCAAAGTTATTTTAATGCATGTTTTTTCCTTAATAATTTTATTAACAGTTATTTTTCTGTTCAATACTATGAAGCTGTTTTGAAACTGTGTGTATATAATGCATCATATAAATAAATGTGACTTGACTTGCTTTGAGGAACTGAAGAACACCCATTGGTATTTGTGTTATTTTTCTAGTCATTGTTATTAACTTAAAACAATGCATTAAGCATTTTCTTAAATAAGTATTTAACCAATTGTTTTTGTATTTTGAGCCTTTGAAATGAGTCTGCCCCTTTAAAGTTTCTCCTCCAGGTGCTTCTTAGATCATCTTTGTGCGGAACAATGGTAGCATTAATATTCTCTTTCATATTCCTTGGAGTGCAAATACGTGACACAAAAGCAGATGTCTTTTTCGTAATAAGTGGCTTACCTTTTCTTTATCCCTGGATATGTACTTTGTCCGCTACAGATGACATTTGCTGTAGTTAGTGAAGAGTCAAATCTCATTCCTTTAGTTTGAACTTGTCTATTTGTCTGTATTAAACTCCATAATTATCATTTAGGATTAGAGATGAGAAATACATTATAAGTTTTCATTTTTAGCCATTCATTAGTGTGCTGTCTAACAAGCTGGGCTAATAAACAGTTGTTAAGAGAGAGCGTAAGATGTGAATTATTGATGTTTTCTTGACACTCTTTTTCTGTGCAGAGAAAAGAGGCTCATCTTTAATTTTTGTTATTATGGCATGTTTACGAATTAGCAGTTTCTGCCTGCCAGCTGGAAAACAGTTTAAGGAGAGAGCAATGCCAGATATAACAGCATCACTCTTATTGCATTCATTATAGATGTATCATAGTCCGAACCGTCCCGCTGTAGTGTGGTTTTCAGTGATAAGGGAGTAGAACAACTTCAAAGTTTGCTCATTTGAACATTATTTCCCATCAGCATTCACACATGAGCCTCCCTGCCTCATGCCTTGTTTTTAGAATTAAGCCATTTTCTCAGTATTGGGGACAGTGAAATTGCACAGCGGTGGATGGGTGGGTGGTTTGTTTAAACTGTCAGAGAAAATCATCCGTGCACCACAAGGTGGCTCTGTTAGTGTAGAATCACCTCAGAATTACCTCTGGTTGGACCTCTTTTTTTTATAGACTCCTGTGCAAAGCCTGCCATACTTAAAGTTGGACATTCTGTTGAGGTTCATCTTTGTGGACTGTCCTATCCACAACAATGGAGAGCCTGAACAACATCAGAATTTGTGATAAAATCAGAATAATTGAGATTTCAAAAGAGCCGTTGTTTACATTATGATGCAAATCTTAGCAAATGTCTTTCGTAATAAGGAGCATTTGAATTCTTTGAGACATACTTTAAAAAAAGTGATATTCTAACATAAAAAGAATAGAAGAATCTGCTGTCTCCATAAACAGAGCATCTTAATTTGTCTCCCAGGACTTCTGAGGCAGAAGTGACAGCCCGTTGCCTCTCCAATGCTGTTTTTCCATTGGGAGGGACAAAGCCCACAATTATGGAGAAGCTTATGGAGAGGAAAATGCCTTGCCAAAGCCCAGGGATATGATATGATATTATCTTTCACTATCCATCTCCATTTCTGCTCACAGGCATTAAATAGCAAAGCTGAGGTTTAGACTCCCAGCATTATTTACAGCAATACTAGCTATCCTCATTGCACCATGAATACATATGCTGATTAAAAACCTCCTGAAATGCCAGACATGATTTTATTTATTGAAAATATGGTGTTGTCTAGTCATCTATTTTATAAAATAGGTAGAAAAATTCAGTTGTTTGTCTAAACATACTGCTTATATCAAATCTTATTATATTGTTTATCGGAAGTAAGGGTTATTAGCTCTGAAGGAGTGAGGAATGTGTCCTTTATATGAACCCTTCCTTCATTTTATCAGATGTTGTTGGAGTCCATGGGGTTCTAGTGTGATGAAGAAAATGAGTTTTCTAATTGAATCGAATTTATAATACATGGTCCAGATAAAAAGCCCTATTCTAGTATGAGTACGACGGGTTTGTCGTGTGGTTTCACACTGAGGGTGTGTATTCTTAGCTGGCGTTGAAAGCATCCTGCAGATATTAAAGGTGCAAAAAAGGTAGCTCTAAATGAAATGGCACAGTGCATAACCGATGGCGGTGTTCAAGGTCGATTTTTGTCCTTAGACCCAGTGAATTCATTGTCAGTTTGAGAACATTGCAGTACATGTTCTGAACTGTTTTCCAATGAACATTGCAAAACATGATTTGTGTAGAATTAAACCAAAAAGTCACAATTTGCTTTGCTTTGGGCTGATTCATAGTTCAGGTGTGAAAGAGGTGTGTACTTTTCTATTAAAGTTACATTATACAGCATTGGAATGGTGTTTCCATATTATGTCTTGGAAACTGGATAATGTTGTATGATAAAACAATTTATTGCAAAAATGCATTTTTTGTCCAGTTTGAACGTATAATTGTGTGAGTTTGCTAGACTAAAAAAATATTTTGTGCAGTTGTAAAACAAAGATTATTGGAGTATGATTTACAAGAAAAGACTATTTCAGTTATATTCTTACAATTTTAATGTGTTACTTGGCATGTCTTTGTAATTGTTAGTTAAATTTAATTTTTTTTTGTAAAATTCCCCTTTGCTAATTGTTTCTTCAATTTTTTACAGTACAACAGTACATTCAAATGAACCTTTAGTGTAGTGGTTCTCAATCTTCAACAAAGATTCAAAGCCTACATAATTTTGAAGAATTTTCTAATTATCCTGAAGCCCCCTAGTGGGCCCCAGCCTTCTGGTTGAAAACCACTTCCCAAGTATATAGTAGAGATGCAATGATATTCAAATTCTGGCTGATACAATAAATCTGATAATTATTTTCTTGCACTATTATTTACTTTTTTCACAGAAATGAATTTGAGATAATTGGCAGATCCCCTGCAGCATTGTCACAGGCCCCCTAAGGGTCACACACCTTCTGTCTTACATGAGGCCCATCTGAATGTTGCACGACTTCCAATTAAAGCGATAGAACAGGATAATGATGTTTGACCTTCAGCTGACCACAGGGAAGAAGCAATGAGCAATATTTTTGCTTTGAGAAATGAACTGACATTGAAGCAGTAGAAAATTTGCAAAGGTGAGGAGAGAAATAAGTGGATAAATATTAATCCTTTAAGTGAATCAGTAATTATGTTTTGTGTTGTTTTAAGATGCGCTTAAAATGTCAGATATGTAATCGGTTCTATTGTAAGTTGATTGCAAACAGGTCTAGCTCACCAACCAGCACCATACTTAAATGAGTTAGATGCTGGCTTATTGTAGCATGGCCACATTATTACATAAAGCAGTCTTAATTTACCCCATGATAATCACCCACCGTGACAAATTTATTATCTGCTGTCAGGAACAGGTCGCTTTCCTTCATCGCGGTACAGTAAATTCTATCACAACTCCTTGCTACTCTGCACATGACAGCAGATGTTTTCCCCATCCCCTGGACACATAACACCACTGTCTTCGGTAGGATGGTGGAAAAAGCATTTTGCATGGGCTGTCCCCATAACAGCCCATGTCCATGATGCATCCAAAATTCATGAGTCTGGCAAAGAGAGAGATACTTTGTTCTTGTGCATCGAAACATCTGCTGTGTAAAAGAATCTCCTCTGTCGCTTTATTTTGTAAACCATCGGGGGTCAGGAGTGGACCCGTCCCACCCAGCATTTGGCTTATGAAGCTGTTCGTGGAGTTGGTGAGAAGTCAAATAGCATCATTTTCCTCTCATTATTTATCTTGGCACATATTGTACACAGGTTCTGAATTATCCATAAGCACTCCAAGGGTAGTTTCAAAGCCCTGTCAGGGAGGCTAAACAACTGTGTGAGTACAACACAACATTAGAAAGATTAGCAGATGAGAACAGGCAGATGCTGAGCAGTGCAAGGCTCTCTTTTCTTTCTTTTACATTATTTATGTTATTTTCTTGAGACATATCTTCTTCTGTTAGTCCTGTTTACGCAGTATGAGGAGCTGCTCAGGATGTGTTATTTTGTTTAGGCAGAGGGGAACAAATCTTGTTTCTTGCCCTGAAGTTTTGTTTGCTTTTGGCTGCTTATAGACCTACTTAAGGGATGTTGATTCTGAACTTAACTTTTGGAAAGGGTCACCAAGTTATATAAAACATGGTTTTGATATTATACTTTTTTTTTTTTTTTTTAAATCTGGCTTTATAGCGATCTTGTGTTTCTGTCTGCTCTTGAAATGATCATGATAAACTGGAGTTCAGTAACAATCCTTAGACAAATGTAGACATACCATTGTATCTCTGTGCTTTCATGAATCTTTTCTTTTCATTTTGCTAGAAGCTTTTGTCTTAATTTTGTCCCAATTTTCAGTTGAGTGTGTATGCTTATGAAGAAGATCTTGTTCTGTTTAGAGTTTCTTTTAACTAATGTTATCAAGTTTAGATGAAAAGAAAAAAGTTTGTATAAACAAATAATAATTTAGGTGAAAATTTGATTACGTTTTTAAAATATTAAAGTGCAAATTGAATACATTTATAATGTTACAACATTTATGATGTAACCATTTCCACAAAAATATTAAGCAGCACAACTATTTTCACAAATATATATTGAGCATCAAATCAGCATGTTAAAATTATTTCTGAAGGATCATGTGACACTGACTGAACTGGGGTGATGGCTGCTGAAAATTCAGCTTTGCCGTCAGAGAAATAAATTACATTATGTATAAATATTTTAAAAACAGTCATTTTACTATTATTTCAAAATATTACAGTTTTACTGCATTTTTGATCAAATAAATACAACCTTTGTAAGCATAAGAACTTTAAAAAAGATTTTGAATATCTTACCAACCCCAAACTTTTTAATGGTAGCATGTATACTGTATATAGTATATAGTCAATATTGTTAGTAGTCATTTAAACATTTAAATTATTATAGTGTTAAAACCAATTGATAATGGTCAGTTTTTGACAAGCAAAGCAGCATTTTGGAGTTGCTGTAATTTAATGAATATCATCCTGCTCAAGACCCCTCATGCATCAGTTCATTAAAATCCAGTCTCAATCTCACAATGTATGATTGCAGCACACTCATTGATAACTGTATCATTGTTCATGTCATTGTTTTTTTTTTTTTTATTTGCATTAAGACAATTTTATACAAAAACATAAAAGTTGTTTTTCCAAGGCTACCTGCTACCTATGGCAATTCTTTTTATTAGTGTAGAGAACACACAGATACTCTCCCTGTGATTCCAGTTGCTTTTCTCTGTGCATTGGGATGTGTTGCCTCAGAATGCTAATGAGCTCAAGTAGGACATGAGGACATTACTCAGCAACCAGCACTGATGTGTTTGCATGCCTGTTAAAGCACCAGCAGGGATTGGAAACGTACTGACTTGGTTATTATTCTGCTGTGTTTGGTTGCATCCTTTTGAGCCTATTTTAAGTCACTGGAAAAATAGCCAAATGCAATATACTCATCAATAAGTGTGCTGTTGTTCTAAATATCACTTTTTGGCCTTAAGGTCGAAGTCAAAGAATCCAAAGCATCAAGCTGGAATGGAGTTTATGAGCGGAGCGACAGTTATTTCCTGCAGTTTTAAAGAGCGATTGAGATCTGAAAGTGTTTTTGCGGTGTCGGGACTTTCTTCAGCTGAAATGACAGTAGAAGACCTTGAAGCAGCTGGCGTCCAGCTCAGTACCTCCCCTCACTGATTACAGCACACCTTTGACAGCCAGAACATTTGTCAGGGCCACCCACTGCACTGCCCTCTCTGCATTTCCTGCTGCAGCCCACATGCATGCTCCTCACTATGGACACACATGCACAGTATTTCTCTAAATTATATTTCATCCTCTGAGGTTCAGTGCAGTTGTGTGTGGTTTGGGAGTTTGAGTGATGGATGGTATCTGTTCACTTGTCTTTAGATGATGATTTGGACTACATGGAAAAGCATTAACAAACACATTTAAGTGGAAAATGTAATAAAACACTGTACTGTTCAATGTATATTATATAAATTGTTGTTATAATATTTTTTAATGATATTCTGGTCACTTTAAAAAACCATTAACTATGACTTTTGCCTCAATAAACACTAGTTTAGGTATTAGGGATGTAGAATATCACCTTGTAGAATATAAGTAGCCTACTAACAAAGCGCTAATATGTTAATGATAGGCATGCTAATAAGCAAGTAGTTAATAGTTAATAGTGAGAATTGGTCCCAATACTAAAGTGTTACTAATATTCTTATAATTAGCACTCATTCTCATTGATTTGATGCTCAAGAAATAGTTTAATGTTAGAAACAGTTGTACTGCTTTAAAAAAAAAACTTTCCATTAAAGCTTTCCATGCAAGTTTGAAGGTCCTTGGTAGTCTGAAAATCTGTTGTAGACTGTCTTGTTTTTATCAGCAGAGGAGTTCGAGTCACGTTATTTTTATTAGTGCCTTTTGCGTTTTGTTCTGTGGTCCGTGTTGTGTGACAGCAGCTGAGGCAAAGATGGTTTTTGATTAAAGATAAGGAAAAAAGCTTTTGAATTACATGCACTGATAAACTGTGCATGCTAAAGCCAGAGACATTTTATTAATAAAGGAAATAGGGTAAATTTGTATTATGTTGCCTTTTAATCACATTCACATGGCAAATAAGTAAGGGGGGAAACTCTTTAACTCTGTCAGCCCCATTTCTCTCTCTAAGCAGGCCTCAGACTGATTAATAATGCAATTGTTTTTTTTAGATGTGTGCGGTGTGTGTGTATGTGTTCATGAGAGCGATGGCGCTTGGGCTCCAGTGATGGCATTTTGCCTATTTTGTTCTGCTGAATTTATGCACGATTTCCTCAGAGAGGGAGAGTGAGCTCCTCTCCCCACACCATCTTTCGACTTCTTCTCTTTTCATTCCCTCTGTCCATTCCTCCCCTATTCTGCAGCAGCTGTGGTTATCTTTTATAGTTTTTTTTTTCATCTTCATCTCTGCAAACTTATGCTGCTGGAATGTCTGTACAAACTTATTGTCTGAATTCAGCATGTCTGCAGTCCTTTGTTTGAGAAGGTTGCCTTTTTTTCTGACGATAGATAAACTGAGGCCACAAACAAAAGGAAGCTGAAAAACCATGCGCAGTGTCCTTAATGTTGGTGTATGGTTTTGCAGGTGCATCACAAGTTACAACAGCAAAGTACTTTCCACATGTCCCTCAAAGTATGAGAGCAGAGAGTCAGAATCTGAAATTCAAAATTTAGAAAGCGCAACTGAGCACTATTGAAGATTTACCTGAGCTCAAAATCTGATGAAGATTTCGAAAATATCTAGATTAGAAACAGCCCGGGATAGATTTGAGCCACTGAATGAAAGATTATAAAAATTTTATTTGAATAGTTTGAATATGGTAATGGTGTGATATCTATGTATGCATGAATTAGTGTAACAACTGACTCTATTTGGAAACTATTCAGTATGTTTATTTATTCTGTCTTCCAGAAGTTGCAGTCGTTAGCATTTACAAATCAGGTCATGCTAAAAATGTGAAAATCCCAGTGTCTTAATCTGCTGGCATGAAAATTCACCCATCTTTTTAAATGCATGTTATTGATCTTGTGAATGATTCATCCATGCATTTCTCTTGTTTTAAAATTTGTTTTGTAATTTTTTATCAAAATGTCATAACTTGATCCCTGGTAGCGTATATCAGACTTCCGTTTAGTCTGCTTAAACCCTGTACCTTTCTTACAATTGACTGCATTCAGATCTGCCTCCATCCAATTAACAACCGCTCGATCAAACCAGGTCCCTGTAGTATTTTTTTCTTTTTTACTTTTTAGAAAATCACTCACAATATAGCCATCAGGCGAACTGGCTTGTCTTACAGGGACTTTAAAACACTCAAACTAGCCAATCAAAGTTTTGGGGTTAAATTACAAATTCATTAGAGCACAGTGGGAACTGAATTTTGCCAGAAGGCTCCTGGTCTAATGGATTTTTAAACATTCAAGAACAACACCAAAAACATCAAAATAACTTTTAAAGTGTCATGATATCACACTTTAGAGCAAAAAGTTTGCGTCCTTGCAGGGGTGTGTGTGATAAAGCAGACAACAAGAAAACAAGAAGATAAAAAAACATATATATTGGGGAAAAAAGGATTACAGAAACACATCAAAGATGCCAGCTGCTCAATCCGTCAGCACTTTTTTCAAACTCTTGCTTGCCTGCAAACTAAAGAATGATTGCAGACAGTATATTGAGATTGAAAGGCATCAGTGCATGTCTGAATCAAATGTAGTCATTGTTGCCTGGTCATTTTCTTTAACCCAGCATATATATGATATGATATCCCACCATCCTGTGTGCATGGGAAGACATGTGTAAGTGCAACTGTGTGCCCTTGAGCAAAGATGGCAGCAAGCATGCTGTATCCTTCCACATGTGCTGGTATGATGCTAATGGACAGCTCTCTCTAGGTATTACACCTCTCTTTGGCCTGAGACCAGTTTCCTTAGGAAGTGCCTTCATACAAATCTGCTGTCTGTTAAATCAATAATCAATTGTGCAGCATGGCAGCTGCTTTCAAATACAGTCTGTAGACTTTTAAAACCTTGTCTCCACATCAGTGCAACTGTTAGTAATTGCCAGTAATAAAGACACTCTAATTGGTCTATGAGCAAAGGGCAACTACAGAGTGATAAGTTCCTTCATTACCCAGGACACACACAAATAAACTGAACAAATATTTCAATCTAAAGTAAAGCTTAGCATTTGCCGAAAGTAAAACTTATAATCTGAGAGCATTTCTAGTTATTGCAAAATGTTTCCTACTGTTCCTTTATCTCTTTATTATTTTTCCCTCCACCTGTATCTGGCTGCAACCATCAAATAACTAATATGGGAATTTTAGGCCCTTGACTTATCATCCACGAAGCACCTGGTATTTAAAGATAACTTTATGTACATGTATTTTATTTTTTGCGCTTTGCAGTGAATTGCCATTTAAATGCATTTATTTTTATTTTTCATCACATGAAGGTCATATGAAGGTTTTATCTGTTGCTCTAAAACCCCTGCAGTCTGTTTATAAGCTGTTCTGGGAGTGCAGCTCCAGTAGAGGCATGTCATGTCCTCATGCTGGTTCGGTGTTTTAATATGTGTGACGCATGCTGAAATAATTAAAGTGACAGAAACAACATGTCTTCATGAATAATTTATGTGAGACATGTTCCCTGTCGATATTTCACTCGTACTGCGTCGTAAGACGCTGTATGGGAAAAACTCCTTTTTCCTCTTCACTGAAGCCTTTTCAATCACGCAGTGAAACTGCACGTCCATTGGTTCGTGCAGTGCTATAAAAAC
>JAUZSZ010000088.1:8515891-8526744 GCA_034780575.1 Labeobarbus marequensis
GAACTTCATTTGGACAACTTTAAAGGTGATTTTCTCAGTATTTTGATTTTTTTTTTTTTTTTTTTTTGGCACCCTCGGATTCCAGATTTTCAAATAGTTGTGTCTTGGCCAAATATTGTCCTATTATAACAAACCATACATCAATGGAAAGCACATTTATTCGCTTTCAGATTATGTATATATCTCAATTTAAAAAAATTGACCTTTATGACTGTTTTTTTGGTCTGGGGTCACATATTTTCATACCAAGGATCCTTAAATAAGAAGGCAATCAATCAATTATTACTATTTAATTTTCTAAATAGAGAAAATTAAGAAATCTACCTTCAAAAAATCTGGAAGATTTCTCATTTTCTTATCTTTCCTTCTGTCTTTTCATCTCTATTTCTTTTCCTACCATTAAAAGAGCTGTTAGCCCTAGGATGCTGTTATGCAATGGGTCATACAGTAGCTGGTCAGGGCCACTCAGCCACTCTTAGCTCTATTTGACATGAAGGTTGTTTCAGTAATTGTTTTGAATGACATTTATGTCAGCCTTTCTTTCGCACAGCCCGTCAGGCAACTTTGTGTCAGAAAAAGACTGTTATAATGTGCTATTATGCCAGGAAGCTAGCATGTGCCACTGTGGTGGTGATCTGACATTGATCACCAACTGCAGTTTAAAAGACGTGAAGCTTTTCTATGTGTGAAGAAAGAGTCAAATAATATATATCAGTCCTAGACCATCAGAGTGCACCCATGTACTAAACTTTATTGTCAGTGATTAATAATAATAATGTTGTTTTTATGGATGCCACTGTGATATTTTTACCATATTTTACTTAGTGATGTTGTAAATGAAAACAACTAATTTTCCAGTAAATGTCTATTTATTTAAAATGACTCATCTGGCCAATGTAAACGCAAACTGATTTATGAAAGAGAGTTCACAGGCACTGTTGTCAACTTCTGGCAGCTTAGAAGAAGCAGTGCAGAGTGATAATAAATGAGATGACACTAGAGAGACACTTTATTTGGAAGCAGACAATTCCATTAATCATATCTTAGATCAATCAGTGCTGAACAGCTGACAGCAGCTGAGTGATTCAGCACTTACTACAGTATAAATCACCCTTTAAAACACATTATGAAACAAATTGGATGTTTTTATCTTGTCTGAGAACTAGATTTCACTGACTGGCAGCATGTGGCACAGGATACCACAAAAGCAAATATGGTGATGTAAATAATCAAACCTCTTTCTTTCTTAGCTTTGCTTTGCTTTCTCAATCACAGTTCACTTCTGGTGTGAATTAAGACTTGTTGGAAAGGTGACAAGTTCTCTCAGGAGGCCTCTAGGGGAGCTTTTGCTTCTCTGTCCAGGCTCTTCTCACAGTGGAATCACTTGACATTTGGGATTTGACCATTCCCTGCACCCCAGTTCCTTCCTGCTGGCAGATAATTGCATCAAACATTCATGATGACCTATACAAGCAGGCTGCATGGAGGGCATGGATCAGCTGATCCACACACTTAAACTCCACTCTGAGCGGTAACTGGGATGGAGTAGTATACAGAGCATGCAGAGCGCTCATGCTGCAACCAGCAAGCCTACACAGGGAGAGACGGGCCCACTGATGCTTTTGTTATCGATATCACACTAGGAGTCTGGGCCACAATGGATTACTTCAAAAACGAACTACTCGTTGTTATATCACAAGAAATAAACTTGCTGTTTTTTTTCTTTTTTTCGTTTTTTTAAATAATATTCATCAAAGATGCCAAAATAGGTTTGCAATAAAAATTATTTAACGTATAATACACTATAAAATAAATACTGTAATTTTTACTAAAATAATGGCAGTGGTAGTTGCCAGAATAATTCTGTTAAAATGTAACAAATGTTTTATTTGTATTGAAGCCAAACTCTACAGGACAGTGGCCCTCCAGGAACTGAATTTGACACCCCTGTATTAGACCCTCTACATTAAATTATGCAGTATGAAGAAATTAGGAATAATTTGTGAATTATTTATATACTTTTCTCTTTCACAACAAAACGCCTTTTTTCTACAAATTTAATTAGGAAACTATAAAGGAAAAAGAGGCTCATTGTCAGAACCGTCAGGTGTTAGTGATATAATCTCTATCATCGTGGAACAAAAGTACATCTGGAATTAAATCTCTCCCTGTGTGACCTCAGTGCTAAATATTGTTCTAATAAAGCAGGGAGGCTCTTGCATTTGGTTAAATGGAGACCGCAGAGAAAATCCTCCTAAACTACTAAACTAGTTTGCAAGAATGATATTGATTCATGTAAATGTTTCTTTGCTGTGACAAAGAACTATCCCATTGCTGGTGTGAATGCAATTTTGTCTGTGAGCTATGGGCAAATGTTATCTTTTGGAAAACGTGAATAGGTGAGGTGGAGCAGTAAGGTGTGATCTGTTCAAGAGCAGGTTTTTCTCTTTTTACAGATATGCATATGCACTCAGAATTGTATATATAGAAATATAAAGGCCTGCCTTCGTATAGAAGGCAAGAACAAAGATGTCTCTGAGTACCGAAAATCTTCAGGGACTTTACAATGCGCTTGCACTGACCTTTAAAAAGTCACGGCTGAAGAAGTCCTGTTAAAGTTCCATTACCTGCAACCCTGCACTTCCTCATCCAGTTTCAGACTTAAACCTTAAATGTTTTATTTTAAACAATGTCGCCTTACAACAGTGCTTTATGTAGACCAGGTGACACTATAAATTAAACAGGCATTATTAGGATTTTAATGCAATAGTTATTTAAAAAAATAACACTTTACAATAATGTTCATGAATTATATGTTATACAGTATACTAATTTATACAACAAGAAAAACATATTAGTATATGTAAAATAAATGCTGTAAAAGTATTGTTCATTTTCAGTTCATGATACCTAATGCATTAATGTTAATCAATAGAACCAAATCATAAAGTAGCAGCATATGATGCAACTGTTCTACAATTTAGCATTACCTTTTCAGAGCTGAAAAGCGAGTTTTACAAAGAACAAGGAAGTTGAAGTGTGAAATGCAAGAGGCACACAAACAATAAGTGTCCAAATTGAAATAAAAAAATAGCCTAAATCTAATTTAAATAAAGTGCATTTAATACAAAGGCCAAAATGAAATGCAAGCAAACAGAATTTCCAGTAAAGCAAAGAAACAATCAGTTTTTCTGTGAGAGACTGAATGTAAAGTCATATTCTGCTGTGCTGTTATTCCTGGGGTGCAATATGTTGAGTCTCAAAGATCCCTGCAGTAGTGCTCCATTATTCTAGGCCGATGACTCTCTCATTTCTCTCTTCCAGGAAGGGGTGGGGTTATTAAATTCTAACAGGACTGCGCTGATACCCACATATCTGAGCTCTCACTTCAAAGGCCGCAACTTAAAACACCTTTCCATTGATCTCAAGGCCTAAGTATTTGAAATACAATTATACAAGCTGAGTGGGAAATTAATAAAGGAAACAGCATTTAAATTCAATCCCCAAGAACATGAAAGGAAAGAAAACAGATGACCTTAAGAAAAAAAAGACCACCAGTGGATGCCGGTGTGCTGTTGTCTCCACAAGCTGTTTAATCAGCTTAACTAGCAAGACTTCCTTGGTCAACCAGCCTCACTGAAAAGACCAACACAACACCAGTATTAACTAGCACAAACCAGCCTGGTCTAAGCTTGTGTTTTTAACAAGAAACTTGCTGTTTAAATGTTAAATATGATCTGCAGTATGAATAGGAAGTTGAAGAGAGTGCAGTTCTTATGCTGTAGATGAAACCACATGCACCAACAGAAAAAAGGGAAATATGCATCAGCTAATGACACTGAATCAATCTTCAACGTCCATGCAAGCGAATTACAAACAGACATTAAAGGGAATGTTCAGTCAGACCCCGCTTTGATACCAGAAGCCCCGTGATTATATATTCCTGAGGACTGCATATTCAATGAGAAACAGTCCAGTTTCCTTTCCAGCCTATGTGTTTGATCACTAACTGAGTAGAGGAAAGGTACTCATATTTTATTTGCTTGTTTGAGCATTTCATTTTTTCAAAAAAGCATAATGACTGAGTGGCTACTGGGTTTTTTTTATCTACTCGGACTGTGAAATTAATAGTTGCAGCGAGAGAGAGAAGAAGAAAGGCAGAGCAACTGCAGTGCAGATCAAGATGAGAAATGTTGTGTCACATGCATCCTAATCAAGTTTTGAAGATTCAGCATAATCTAGCAGTGAAAAGGAAATGCTTGCTAACTGAGATGGCAGAGCAAAAACACAAGTGTTGGTCCACACTATGTTATTTCACCTTTGCTTGACTCATAGTTCTGGGAATAGCAATTTCTGCCTTTGATTGCATGGTAAACAAATTCTCTCTTCAGATGGTTTTGTTTTACACAGCGCACCACAGTGCAGTTTGCTGGGCTATAAAATCTACGATACAAGATCATTGGTTTTGAAATAATTGATTAACAATGGTCCATGCACAGCATTAGAGATTTACAGGTGTACATACGTATACACAAAATCATACATAAATCAATTTACCTTTGATTTGACCAGATTAACCTAATTACAATAATGTACACTCATGAAAGTCCTATAGATTAGATTAGATAATGTAGAGAAAGCTCTTGCACAACAATTGCACAGTTTGAGGGAGACACATTTTAACAAGCAGCAAAAGTGTTTCCTATATATTTTTCTCCTGCAAAGTAGCAAAACTCCTGTCATGTTATGCATCCTGTAAATAAATCTTGTTGAAATGTTAGACATCCAAAAGGAATAAAAAGCCTGTGTGGTGTGTTAGCATCT
The DNA here is from genome assembly GCA_034780575.1 of Labeobarbus marequensis. Lineage (NCBI taxonomy): Eukaryota > Metazoa > Chordata > Actinopteri > Cypriniformes > Cyprinidae > Labeobarbus > Labeobarbus marequensis. Next base: position 8,520,716 of record JAUZSZ010000088.1, read on the forward strand.
TCCCTCCCCCTGCATAGAGACAATTGATTTGTGGCTTTTCAAAATTTAAATAATGGATGGATCTGGCAGTCAATAGTGCACGGCCATTAATCTTGATTTATGTGCTGTAGGGGCCCATCTGGCTGCTCTGCACATTATTCTCAGTGGAACCCACTGAACAGAGTATTTTACACTAACTCCAAAAGTGCCAGCAGAGCCAGAACATCATGCCTTTTCAAACTGACTTATGAGCCAAGTGGATTTTAAATGCAACTAAAAAGTTAAGGTGAAAGATTATTGTAATATTATTATACTAAATGTATTTATTATAAGTAAACATTTGCTGTCTACATTTGGTCTGTTGATAATGTTTTACAATAAAAATTGTCATCACCTACCCACCCTCATGTCACCCTCAATTCATGACTTTTTACCCATGATTTAGTTGCAATTTTGCTTAAATAATTGAATAAAATTAAATAAAATCGAATGAAATGAAATAAAATGTAATAAAATCAAATAATATAAAATAAAATGGAATAACGGTAATGAAGGAAATAGGGAAAAAGAAAGAAAGAAGGAAGGAAAGAAAGAAAGAAAGAAAGAAAGAAAGAAAGAATTTGATCAGTCAATAACATTTTTACACTAAAAATTCTGTCATCATCCACACATCTTCATGTTACCCTCAATTCATATGACTTTAAAAAAAAAAAACTGTTGTAACAAAAATGTCAAAGCTGCTCCTTCCATGTGACAAGAATGCATTATGATCACTGACTGTCAGGAATTAAATAAATGGGAAGGAAGATTATTATTATTATTATTAGTAGTAGTAGTAGTAGTAGTAGTAGTATAAAAAATGAAGGGAAAAAAAATCTAAATTTGCTCAGTCACTAATATTATACACAGAATATTCCATCATCATCTACCCATTTCAGGGTTCTGTCGTGTCTGTCATGTGTTCCTGCCTCTCGTGTCCTTATTTGGTTTATTTCCTGTCCTTGTTTCATGTGATTATTAGTTAAGTCTGTCCAGCTGTGTTTGTCTGATTAGCTTGTCTATATTAGTTCATGCCCGTTCAGTTTCGTGTTGTCTGGTCTACTCATTACTCCCCGGTGTTCCTGTGTCTGCCTTGCCTTGCCTTGATGTCAATTAAAGACTATGATTTGAGTTTACGTCCTCGTCTGCCTCTTCGTTGTTCCTCCCTGCTGTGTGCACCGTGACACCCATCCTAATGTCACCTTCAATTCACATGATTTTTACCCGTGGAACAAAATGTTAAGCTGCTCTTTCCATGCAACAAGAATGCATTATGATCACTGGCCTCAGGTTTAGTTGAAGTTTTGCTTGGATTACTGAATAAAATCAAATGGAATGGAATAAAATGAAATAAAATATGAATGAATGCTAGGCCTGGATATGAATGAGAGAGCCCTTTTTCACACTGACAACCAAGCAATTACACTATGCACTAGATTATCCAACTGTTTACTGACATAACTAGTCACTCAGTAGCAGTAATTTTTTTTTGCTGTTAAATCTTGGTCAGTACCGAGTAAGTCAGAGCCACAGAAGACAAAAAAAATTGAAGGAATAGTTGGCATCCTTTACTCACCCTCAGGTTGTTCCAAACATGTATGAGTTTCTTCCTTCTGTTGAACATAATAGAATCAATGACTGAATTGATCAATGTGGGTAAACAAATAGTTGCTGGTCCCCTGTCATCCATAGTATGGAAAAAAAATAAAAAATACTATGGAAGTCAATAGCGACCAGAACATTTTTCAAAATATGTTCTTTTGTGTTCAGCAGAAGAAAGAAATGAAATAAAATATCTTCTTTTGTGTTCAGCAGACGAAAGAAACTCATACCGGGTTGCGGGTGACCTACCCCTTAAACTGTAACTTGTACAGGCTTATGTTTCAGCATATCTTCAGTAAGCTAATTTATTCAGATATATTTTGAATTAAAATCTATTTGGATTACTTCTCTGTGCCACAGTTTATGATCCTTACTGGGATGCTCACATTTATTTCGAATAACATTTTGAATTGACCGTAATGTGCACTTCATTCTCTTAAATACAAATGTGGGTCACTGACTCATATACTGCATCACATCATGTATTTTCTGCAGTGACTAAGATAAATACAATGACAAAGTATTGATCTGCTGAAAAGTTCTGCTGTCAGTCAAGAGGTCAAAAACTATGATGGAAGACCTTTGACACTGGCATACTAGCATGCTAAGGCTATTCATCAATGCAGCCTGTTTTACCACAGAAAATCAAAGGTTGTGTGTCAAAAGTGGAAAGACAGTCACAGAGCTGTTGTAACACCACATACTGTACAGTGTAAGCACCACATGATCTTCAGAGAATGCAATACTAATCTTAACTTTCATTATGATTCAAAAGAGGAGCAAGCATATGCTTGTTAATATGCTACAGTATATTAAAAGATGTTTAGACTGAGATAATGTAAGGCACCCAGCCATCACATATAATATTACTATCAAAAAGTCATCTTTATTAAACTGAGACATCTGTGCTAAATTATATTAGTGCCAGCACCGGTGTTTTTTCAGAAAATCAAAAGATAAAACAGTCGCAACTGCACACAATATTTAACTGTTTGCAATGCTTCTGAAATAAATATGATGAATACTTGCTCGGCTAAACAAAGTGTCTCATTGTCACAAACTGAATAAGAGTAGTAAATGATATCATAGGGTACTGATTTGTTTGTGCCACTACAGCTATGAATACCACACAAAACAAGGCATCTCTCAGACAGATCATGAATAATATATTGCACAAGGCTTGCGGGTGCAATTCACCAACATGTCACACAGTTAGTAAAAGTATGTTCAAACAAAAGGTGATGATTTCAGACATTTAGAGTCAATTACTTTCTCTTCCACTGAGATTTTCTGTCTTGACTATTTGTTTTGTTGCCTCTGGGCTGCCTGAAATTTTACCACAAACTGATAAACAGGAGGGGTACAAGCAAACAGTGTTTCTGTAATGATTTTGTGTCAACGCTATTGCAGGAATGATGACTGAAATATGAAGGGAATGAGAAGACAACTACAATGTTACACACAGCTTTAGTAACTATGCACTGACCTGAGATTTCTTCAGCTCTCAGAAATCCAATAGCCAATAGCCATCCTGTTTCTGAGGTTACAAGTAGATGCTATCTGAATTTGGACTTGTTTGGGGCAAAAATACAAATCAGATATTCTCGTTCAATTATTACTCGTAAACAGAAGTTTCAGGCATGATTACCACAAGCTTAAGTCTAACCTGGGGCAATTGTATTTTCAGTTTTAAAAAAAAGAAGCTATTCCCAGCATTAACACTGCAGATAAAGAACTTGAGACTTCCTTTCGACCTTATCCTGGTATTCTTCATCTGAAATTAAATCCTCTTATTTTTATAATTAATCAACAGGAGACTAGATTATTATCTGAAACATTATCCCCCAGCACTATGCAAACTGAACAAAGTCTTCATCTGCCTGCCTGTGCAATGGTATTTTAATAGGCAGAATTGAAGATCAAGAGGGAAATTCAGAAAGTTAAACTAATGTACAGATGGACTGCTGTTATAATTAATCAGCAGGAGTCTAGATTATTATCTGAAACATTACCCCTCAACACTATGTGCAAACTACGTTCTTCAACCCACAAGCCACTTTTTACCAGCAGAAGTGATGATCAAGATGGAAAAACAGAAAGTTACACTAATGAACAGGTGAATGGATAAATATACAGATGCAGCCCATTTCATATTCGCCTCACATCCCCACAAAAAAAATAATAATAAAAAATACACTGCAGTTACAGTGCATACTGTATGCATGCCATTCACTGCTGCATGACTCTCAGATACATGCATGCTCCACGCAATTTATGCATTTAGCAGACACTTTTATCCAAAACTGATGGTTAAAAGCTAATGGTTATCAGGCCCTGGAGATTACACATTTACTTTGTTGAAATCTCTGGAATTTAATTTAATTTAAATCTTTTATATCAGTCAAAAACAGGTTGCAGATCTGTTCTGACAGGAAAATACAATGTTACATGCACATTACTATACTACAGTGTTTACTATAATGTTTATAATATCACTATAAAGTTTGGGATTGGTACAGTTTTTAGCAGCCATTACTTCAGTCTTCATTGTCTCATGATCCTTCAGAAATCATTATAATATGTTCATTTCTTGCTATAATCAATGTTGACACTTGAACTGCTTTAATATTTTTGTGGAAACTGTGATACTTTTTTTTCAGAATTCTTTGATGAATAGAAAGTTCAAAAGAACAGTGTTTGTTTTAAATAGCATTTTGAATTTAATGCATCCTTGCTAAATAAAATCAGTTCTATCAAAAAAACAAAACAAAACAAACTTACTGAATCCAAACATTATAGAGCATATAGAGGTATAGAGCATTAACACAATGTACATCTATATAGGCATATGAAGTATCAACAAATTCATCACTTTGTAGAAACTAGTGTAACATCATCTTAATCCTTAAAAACCATAAAAATAAGCAAGCTAAAAAGGAAATATAACAACTACAGGTTCACGTGGAACAAGGAGAAACACTGTTTGTAAAATATAAAGTCTGGGTCCTGAAACAAAACTGTCGAGATCCATTGGTTTTGGTTGTCTGAGCTAGAGGCACCAAAAAGACAACCCTTAAAAGTCACCCCATAATTCTTCTTACATTGCTGTCCAGTCATTGATTGTTGTCATTTGGCCACTTAGGCAGTTATGTCATCTTACTTGTTTTGTGCAGAGAGAGAATATAGTGAGATGTGAAGATGTGAGAGGTTTTAGTTTGCTGCCCTGATTAGGTGACCCGAACCAGGGGGAGGATGTACAATTATGTCTCATTGCTGAGGGCAAAATGAAGCTGAGGTTAGTGGTAGGAGACAAATGGACTGGGGGTTGAAGAGCTGCATTACTGCAGTGCTGGAAGTGAGCTAAGGTCAAGCTGAAAGATGGATAAAACTTCTGTTCATGTTACTATGATTTTTGACATTAAATGTTAAGTGACTACTGACCTTCATCTCCTTCTTGTTTTCTGCCCTAAAAATGTCCGAGGGCGTCACAGCATGTAAAGCACACAGTCAGAGATGCAAACTGGGTAGGATGGTCCTAAATCCCACGCCATACTCAAGCTTCGATAAGCAAGTGGGTGCATACACATTTTCTAGACACTAGGTGCCACTATAATAAGCAAAATTATTTTTCAATCATAAAGAAATCTTTTCACTTTTTTGACTTTTTCAGTCTTTTTCGTGGGCTAACAAGGAAATGCTAAAAGGCAAACCTTGACATCCTTGTCAATCAGCCTTCATTTTATTTTAGCAACCAAGTATTTTCAGTTCTATGAATAAAATATCATCATTAAATTTAGGACAGAATATGTTCATGATAACTTTTCTCAAGTTTTTTCCACAAAATGACCATTTAAAATGGACTTCATTTAATTTAAGCTTAATTTAACTGGAGCATGGTTACCAGCTAAACCCTGACCCTTGATCTGAACTTCACCACAAGATGGTAGTAGCCTATCACAAACATGTTTATCACATCAACACCTGTTTATCACATAAAGTGCATTGATATCAATTCTAGTCAGACATCTTGTGAAAAGGAACTTTACATCTAATTTAGAATTTTTAAAAATGATTATTTTATAACCACAAAAAAGGAGTTTCTCATTTATACAATAAAAGAGCTTCAAAAATACTAATGGAGAATACTGCCTCAGTACTGTTGCATTTTTATCAGTTATCATTTTTGAAACTGTACACCAAATAGGTAAACATTTTTTCATATACAGGTGCATCTCAATAAATTAGAATGTCATGGAAAAGTTCATTTATTTCAGTAACTCAAACTCAAATTGTGAAACTCGTGTATTAAATAAATTCAGTGCACACAGACTGAAGTCTTTGGTTCTTTTAATTGTGATGATTTAGGTTCACATTTAACAAAAACCCACCAATTCACTATCTCAACAAAT
>JAUZSZ010000088.1:8535699-8546729 GCA_034780575.1 Labeobarbus marequensis
AACCATAAATAAATGGAAACCTTTTTTATTCAGCTTTCAGATAATGTATAAATCTCAATTTCAAAAAAAAAATTGAGGTTTAAGACTGGTTTTGTGGTCCAGGGTCACAAATGTGCATGGTGCCTTCAAAAGTTTTCTCTAGTTTTGCCACTAAATGGCAATTTAAAATGTACTGTTCTGTTTCTTAGGACAGATATTTGTAAGAATCTAAACTATACTGGAACATGGTTACCAGCTAAACCCTGAGCTCTTGATCTGACACAACTTCACCACAAGATGGTAGTAGCCTATCACAAACATAATCAACACCTGTTTAACACATAAAGTACATTGATATCAATTCTAGTCAGAAATGGTCTCGTGAAAGAGATCTTTACACCTCATTCTGATTTTTATTTATTTTTTTATTTTATAACCACAATAAAGGAGTTACTCTAGTTTATACAATAAAGGTGGATGGAGAATAATGTTACAGTACTGCAGCATTTTTATGAGTTATCATTTTTAAAAGTATACAAGAATACCAAATATTTAAACATTTTTCATATACTGTACATATTGATGCAAAATTGGTCTGTTTTTCCGATCATCCACTAGATGGCTCCCCTGACCATTTCCCAAAAGGAGTCAATAAGCAACAAGTGTTCTTTCATTTGTTTGCAGTCAGAACATGTACATCTGCAAAGAATAGCAGAACAAAAGAACAGAATGCTACAATGGTCATCATTGACTGACAATGGCACAAAAACACTAGTGAGCAATCAGGACTAAGGATTCACGCCAATTAGATGAAAGATCAGCCTTGTTTTGGACTGCCTGCAAAATGAATGACTTCCCTCCTTTCTCTTACAGGTCAACAAAAACACATTTAGGAAGCACATGCCTAACCTGAGTTAAGTATGCTAATTCTTTCTTTCTTCTCTTCATACACTTACACAGATGTATTCTGATGTATTCTGGATGTTCTTAGCAAATGACACATGCCTGGCTGGCCTTCTACAAGACGTCCACATAAACAAACAGCACTTGTCTTTTTGGCACATTCAGTTGGATAGGCTATACAAAACAGCTGAACAGCTGATAAATAATCTGAAGATACTATTTTTGGCCTCTACTGGATCAGAGCCACACACTTTCATTAAACAAACTTTCTTTACACCGTCTCTGAAGGGCTTGTGGTGATTTAGTACATTTAACTCAATTTTGTGTGGCGTCTAGTTTATCACATTAACATTTTTATTGTTGTTTTTGTAATGGATAAGAAAGATCTTAAAGTTCTGTGGACCAACGTATTATGAGATGTATGATTCTCGTCAAGTTAGTGTTGATTCAGTTCAGTTCCAAAACAAGTTCAATTCAGCTATAAGCAGTTCAACTGAAGACAGCAGTGTCGATATTAAACAAGTCAGTGTTGATTCAGTTCAGTTCAATAACAGTGTCGATGTTGCAATACTCGCCAACTACGAACAAAGTCGATTTAACTATAAAGCAGCTCTGCGGAAGACAATAGTGTCATTATGCAGCTCGATTTAGTTCAAGTTCTGTTCATATACGTTAATTAATAATATTACTGAATATTACTTGTGTCTTTTAAAGTCAGAGAAGTTATTCCAAACCAACTAATCAGATTCCAGTAGATATAGGAGAAAGCCTGAGGTAATAATGAGTGTTTAGGTGACCTAAAGCTTCAGTCTCGAGGGGACTGGAGGAAATCTACAAGCTGGACTGTCTCGCAATTTACATTTACATATAACAGATTCAATGATGTTTCTTATTCAGGTGTGTTACATCAAACAAATGTATCAAAAGCAGCTGGTTTGTGTGCTGCTGTGTTTAATGTGCACAATGCAGCACAGGTTGGGTGTGAAGTGGAGTTGACAGTGCACGGCTCGGACAGCTGAGCTTCTTAATGGATTTAGATACCAGGCGGCAGCAGCATTAAGCCCATGTCCTCTCTCCTCTACTCTTGCTGGACTGACCTGGCTATGGTTAAGCTGAACAGGTTTGAGACCGGTTCTTTCACAGGCCTAGAGCACATGCACTCACTTATGCTATGACTGCTGCTTAGAAAATATAGCCAGATGTCTTGGATCTCAGATGGCTTCAGAAGTGTCACTGGGTGGTTAGTGCTGCGTCTGTTGTTTTGATCATTTCAGTGTGGTCTTTTCTGTTGATGTTCTGTATTATAATAGAAGTCAACACAAGGTTTTGTTATGCTGGAACCCCTCCCAAGCACTAAACAGAAATTAAACTGAAACAAGGCACTGGAGACTTATGCAATCAGTGCTGTTATTATGAATGACAGGAGAGTAACAATCTGTTTATTTAGTAAAAAAAAAGAAAGAAAAAAAAGAAGAAGAAAAGATCATTTAAGACGTGTGAAATCCTCAGCTCCACGACTTTTAGTACATATACTCATTTTTGAGCTAATATAATCCATTATAGTGTTAGTATTATTTATATAGTTTTTCATTCATATTTTGAATAATCCTTTATTTTTTATATTTTAGTTTATTTTTTAGCAATTTTATTTTGTGCTTTTACTTTTTTTTATTTCAGTTAGTAATTTTAGTACTTCAGTATTTCTCATTTTTGTTTCATCTATAATGTTTTTATTTTATATCAAAAATTTATTTCAATCAACAGATTTTTTTTAATAGTTTTAGGCTTACGTTTTAGTTAACAGTAACAACCCTGCCCACAACAAAACTGACCTGAAAAGGTCTTTCGCACATTTACACATTTCTAAAAATTCTTAGAAAAACGGAAAAGGTACTAGTAGTTTTCTGCCAGGACATTATCTGCCAAGTTTATGGACATTTCCTTTAACTATAAAACAAAACACAATACATAATTCAAAATACAGTCAAAACACCTGTGAAAAACCAATACGAAAAATTCCTTAATATTAGCACAGCACAGACAAAGCGACATACAGTACATAGCATTTTCAGTTCTTGAATTCTCTGGGAATTGAACCCATGATCTACTGTTTGAGCAACAGAAACAAAATTCACACGTGTTTGACAGACACCTGTAAATCAGTGCAACTCAGACTGCATTCAGAGCATACATTTTATCAGTTCTTGCATTCCATGGGAAATGAACCCATGACTTCACCATTGTTCAGTGCACTGTTCTTCTGTCTGAGCTACTGGAACACAAAGTCAAGGAGTATAATGCATATGACCTTTTTAATCTCTCCTATTTTTTCCTCCAGAAGTTAACCTTAACAGTAATGTCAAACAGTGGCTCTGTATTATATGAAACTTTAATCTAATTTGACCTGTCTGGGGTGGCTTCAAGATGTTCTATTCCAGTAATAAATACAAGAATTTTGTCAGCTGGTGCCAATTTAGGTCACACCTGGTTCACTTCCCATTGGTTACCCAGTCTAATCCTCCCCACTGCAGTGGTCATACTCCCATCATGTGGCCTCCTTGTCCTGCCAGATGCCTCACCATCACCACCCAAACTACTACAGCAAACTACTGATTTCGCTTTTCCCTCCTCTCACTCTCTTCTTTGGACCTATTTTTCTTCATGAAAATAAGTACAGAAGCATTGATAAAAAGCCCAGATGGGATGGAATGAGCAAAATAGACCAAAGACCCCCGTAGTGTTTCTTACAATATCACAAGTTATATAGATGACAAAAACAGCTTGCAAACACAGACGGAAGATTCTGGAAACTGAAGGGAGTGAGAGTTTATAGAGAAGAGTTACTCAGAATCAGTATCAACCCTGATTAGATCTTTCCGAGGACGTACTGAGGAAACGGCTGAGCACTTCACAAAGGCAGGCTCACGATAGCTGAAATAATTTATGAAAGCTTTTCTTTGTGATGTTATCATAATGGCTTCACCTGAGTCTTCAACAATGAGTCCTCCCCATGACTGTACGATAACATCATGTATAGGAAGTTGAGAACATTTGCAGGGCCTAAGAGTGGCAAAAGACTCAACTGGAATAAGGTGACAACGCCAGGCTCCTTTCACTTCCTGCCCGGTCGTTGGTAGGTTCAAACACTGTACATTAGGATCTTATCAGCATCTGCTTCCCTTATCATTCTCCTGTATTAAACTCTACAGAGAGCAGCTAAGTAGTTCTACAGATGTCCCACCTTAAATAATGAAAGAACTTTGTACTAGCCAAGATCTTGATGCTGAAGTAAGCGTGAGGGGAAATCGTTGATATATTTCACATTTACATATTTCAGGTTAAGAATTTGAATGTTACACCCCAGATATTTCTGAAGGCATTACATGGAAACACACCTGTGCTGAAATCATGTGTGCAGATATCAAGACTGGAGGACCATATGTGTGTTAATTGAGAAACATGTGGTCACATGTTTCTCAATTATCTGATTCATTCTGTATGAGTACGAGGTGTTTTTTTCTGAGGAGCCTCTTTATAAAAAGTATTTTCTATTTTATTAAAAAGGGCAAATTAATGCATTAACTAACAATAAGCAATGCATTTGTTACAGTATATAGAAATCTTTGTTAATGGTAGTTAATAGAAATACAACTGTTCATTTTCACTTAATATGTTTTATTATTTTGTTGGAAACACAAAAAAGCTCTTCAGAAAAAAATGCCTCAAGTATGTACAAAATGACTCAGATAATTGCAGGTACATTTGTCTTGGTTTTCACTTGCACGAGATGTTATACAATGTAGACATGCTCACATAAGTCAGCTGAATAAGTGTCATTTCTGAAGCTGCATCCTCAGATCTTTAGATGACTCTGAAATTCCCACAAATCTCCGTCCAAAACCTAAACCGTCCATCACATTTAACACCATCCACACAAGCCTAGAGACACTGTCTATCTGTCAACAGAATATAAGACTCCAGTAGTTCACACATCTTCATATCTGTGTGCTTGACACAGTGCACTTTGCTAACAAGATTAAAGCTTTAAAAGAAAGTCTTTAAAAGATTAACACAACAGCAGTCTGACGACGTTTAGCCTGTCATCAGTTTTGAAACAGACTGTTACCTCATTCGCCCTGATGAAACACACTGAAACACTCTGTGACATATCTAACTACACTCGCTCATTCTGTGTAATAAGGGTAAAGCCCATACAGGTGAATAATATTATCAAGAGCTGTTACATCACAGGTGGTTTCTTCAGTTCTCCGTGAAGAGTGACTAATAGATGAGGGAGAGACATTGAAAAGAAATAAAGAGTTAAAAAAAGTTATAAAAAGAAAAGATTAGCTGTATACAAAAACATTGTCTCTATTGTAAGTAAACATATAGTTTTAGCCCATTATTAGTAAATCACAATCAACAGCACTCCAAAAATACCCAGGAGAATAAATAAATAAGCGGAGAAATGGATATATAAATAGGAGGGTTGTTCTGCCATTGTGTGGTATCGAGGGGGCTTCCTTCTCAACACCTGCAGAGAAAAAGGAGGACGCAGGGAGTGGGGAGAGAGGTGGAGAGGGGAGCAGGACAAAGGAGAGGAGGGTTTGAACAATGGCAAGGCCAGTCAGTGGAACTACAGCGAGACACAGAGTCTGCTGGCCGCGACAGCCGTCCTGCCCCGGGGACAGCCAAAAGAGCCACACAGGAAGAGGCTTCACTCCTCTGCCCAGAACACACACACGACAGTCAAAGAACAATAGAGAGGAGATCCCCTCCAGAGAGTACTATCCGAGGTCCTACAGAAACATGAGGTCAAAGTGCAATATAGGGCAGTGCATGTAATTGCATACAACAAATAATGGCCTTCTTTCAGATTGACCTGGAGCATACAAATAAAATCATGTTAGATCATTTGTAGATTTAGGATTTTAAGATTAGATTTAGGATTTTGAGTTTTATGCTTAAGCAAAATCTGAAGGAAATTATCTGCAGTTTTAGCCATTATTTTTGGTCACAGTAGTCATTCTTTTTTATATATATTGTTTATAGTGAAATCATTTTTATATTTCATATTGCTTAATAGAAAAAAGCATCAGCATTGCAGGATAAGAATGAGTTTCAATGATACACACAGATATTATTTTCTCAGCCTGAAGAAATAACACTGGACTTGTACTGAAATTATTAGAGCATAATAGAAGACTGGAGAACAATGTTTCTGTGATACAATGTTCTGTCTCAGATCATATTTATCGTATTTTTTCCAGTGAATTTTTTAAAACAATTCAGAGAAAATAACAGACGGTACAAAAAATCCAAGTAAACAAATAAAGCATATTTTCTAAAATAACAATATATTGTAAGTCTTTTCCATTATCTATGCCTCATGCAATAAAATTCAATGTAGACACTATCATTCGAATGTTTGCATTTATTTGATAAAAAAAAATACAGTAAAAACTGTAATAATATGAAATATTATTTCAATTTCGTATAGCTGTTTTCTAAGTTTCTATATTTAAATTTTAATTTCTTCCTGTGATGGCAAAGCTGAATTTTCAGCAGCCATTACTCCAGTCTTTATTGTCACATGATCCTTCAGAAATCATTGTGATATGCTGATTTTGCGCTTAAGAATTTTTTCTTATTATTAACAGTGTTGGAAACATTTTTGTGTAAACAGGTTTCTTTGGATTCTTTAACAGCTAGAAAAATCTTTTTTTTCTTCGGATCAATTCGATGCATTCTTAAAGAAAGTAATCTCTTTCTTTCTACTAAAACAATCATACTGACTCCAGTTTTGAACAGTATTATGTAGATGCATAAACAAAACTTCAGACTGATTAATAATCAACTGGGTAGTTAAAATGTCACTTTGTCATTTAAATTTCCTTAAACTGTCTTTCTTTCTTAAAAACATTGTCTCGTATGCATTTTTTATTTTCAGTCTTACATTTTCACATATCCACAGCAAAAATCATCAAATCATTACTAGTGATGGAGATATGTGCACAGGAAATTGCAGAAATATGGCTGAAACATCCCAAATATTTTGCTTGGGATGTGGACTTTGCATCAACGAGTCAGCATAGCTGGTCTCGAGTGACGCCGGGGCTGCAGGGGTCAGATGCAATGTACCGTACTGACGTACCATGTATACGCACAAATGTAGACATGCACATACAAACAAACACAAAGAATTAATTCATCCATTGGTAACAATGGGCTTTTCATCATCACTGTGAGCCATCTCTCACCCAGCGCCATCTAGGCTTGAAGTGACTTACAAGTGAAGTATGTGATTTAGGAAACAGAGAGTTATGTCCGCATGCGTAGCGGAAAACAGTCTGAACACACCATTTAACGCCTGCCCCACTTGTAATCCCTTCTTTCCTGTAAAGCAGCCATTTCTCATCCTGACTGATGTCTTTTGGACGGCTGCAGTGTGGTGGATGTTTCCCTATCACTGTCATTATAGGTTATTTGATGCAAATAGAGGAACTTGGGTCACAATGGGCATAAATGAGCATTCGCGTGTAGAGAAGTTAGTCTGTCAGCAACTGAGTAGGGTTGGTGACATGACCGGTAGAGAAACTAGACTTTTAACTAGTCAGCTGAGGAAATCTTGTTTACGGAAGCATTTAAGTGATGACGTTGAAAAGCTGTCTGGTTCTGCTTTTGTGACAACCACATTTGTTTCAGAAGAAATTAAGTGTAATCACTTTTATATTCTTTATTTTTTTAAAGTTAATAAATCAAAGATTATTGGGGGGGTTTTTTTTTTTTTTGGAAAGTACTGTTTCAGTTTCTATACTTCAAAATGTCATGTTTAATTCAGTGTGTTATTTGCCTTCTTTTTTAATTAATTGTGAAATTTACTTAAGTTCGTGAACATGTTTACACCGATTTTTTTATTTATTGTAAAACAAAAAACAGCCAATAGCATGCCAAGCTAAGAATAAATTTTAATGTTACACCCAGATATTAATCAGCCTAAAGGTATAATATGAAAAAAACAAACAACAGCTGTTATTAATAGTAAAATTAATAAATTGAAGATAAAGAAAATGTTATTGTATTACTATAGTTTTTTTAATGGCTTATACATACTGTATATCAACTAGAGAATTTGATGTTATTTGGTTTAAACACATACAGTAGTATGTTAATATAAAGCATGTTCCACATGCCTTTAATATGGAGGCCATGTTAACACCAAATGGACATATGCCATGAATTTATATAGGACTAAAAAAAAAAAACACCCTGCTCTTTCATTTCACAAGTCCACCACATGTCACTAGAATTTCTTTTCTTGTTCACCTAAATTAATTTTTCCTCCTCACTAACTCTGATGCAACACCACAAGCAGTTTTGGTTCCTTTATCAGTTGTCAGTCTCTGAACCGGTTTGCACCAGAGAGGCCTGAGTCCTGTATAAACTGATAAAAGTAGCTTTGCTGTCAGTTCTACCTTGCTCCTTCTGCCACTATAGAAACTTAAACATACACACACACATATTGCTTCCGCACAGTCTATTCACTTCAAAGTCCCCTGCCCTGAACACAGTGAAAGAGAGGAAATGGGTTGGGAGAGAGAGGACAATCCTGAGTCAAGCATATCATACAGCACACAAGACAGACAAGACAATTGGCTTAAATATTTAGCCATAGTAGACCTAAACAAGCATGTTACCGTAAAAGGAAATAACACGGAAATGAAAGCTGACAGACGAATTTGAAAAAAAAAATAGATGTTTGCTTGAACGTAAAGTTGGATGCAAGCTAACAGCAAATAACTCAAACATTAAGCATGTTGCAGCACCTGTCTTTTAACCATATCATGTTGCATGTCCTTGTGTTAATGAACTCCCATAGCTGCTGTAGTTCAAAGGTTTTAATAATAGGTCACACTTCACACGGCCTGTAACAATCACGTTTAAGTGTGTGTGTGTGTGTCTCTACCATAGTCACCTTTGGCAGGTGAATGTTTACATGAGAAATTCCCTCTTGGCAGCAGTGAAGAAAAGGTAAGGTGTTGGGCTCTGTTGTCTAGACCTTACATGACCGCCAGGTATTCAGATGTCAGATGACGCATTCCCAGCCCATCAGAACTGGTTTGAGCCAGTACAGTGACCGATCAGAGAATTAAGATTAACAGGCATCAGGCATGATCTTCCCCTCTGCCAGCCCTAATCCTAAACCAAATATCTGATAAAACACCTGAATCTACAAAATTACTTATCACTATATATCAAAAAACTGACACAGAGGAGGATCTAAAGAGATTACTAAAGCTTCTTATCTGCACACCACGGTAATGTAATACACCTTTAACAAACACGGCTGAATCAACCAGAAACTGGTTCGCACCGGTCTGGCAATCTGCAAAGCAAAGAGGCAAGCCTGAACGAAAGTTAACCAGACCTCATAGTGAGCGACAGGTGTGACCATCCTGCAAACAGCCTAAAAAGTGAACGTTAAAAAACAAATACCCCTGAGAGCTAATAAAAGGTTGATGATGGTATCTTTTGTAGCTTACTATGCAACTCTCAGGGTGACTGCTGAAATTTTGGGTTTGTGGGTTACACTTTGCTAGCTAGTTTTTAGATTACACACAACAGCAATGTCAAACTTGCTTCTTTTGAGACACTAACTTAACATTTCTACTGCAAAAAAGAGTATCTAGTGTACCTGCAGAAAAAAAGTTGTCAAAAGGTACCTTATTTAGCCCTAAGGGTACACATTTTGGTACTTTACAGGTACATATTAGTACCTAAATGGCACAAAGTGTACCGCCCCAGTGACAGCGTTTACCTTTTTGCATGCATGGGTCCAGGAGAACCCACAATTTCTACATTTTATTTTTTGACAATATGAAGTCAAGAAAGAGAAAAGAGTCCAAATGTTTAGTTAATAATTTATTATACAAACAATGGAAAATAATATTGTGAAAAATGCATAACTGGTCTTATAACATCGTGACAAATAAATAAGTGGCCGTTGAGTGTTAACACATCACAATATTAAACTGGCATAGAGACGAGGCATAATGTTTATAGGCAGGTTTCAGGCAATACAACTTATGTCTCCAGTCACAGTTCTTGTGCACCAACAAATACACCTATAAGGTGCAGTAGCTCGTGATAAAGTCCATTTTTGAAATGCATAGAGTTCACGAGACACATTTTCGCGCGTCTTCACGTTACGATGCACGAGGGGCTAGGCTTGAGCTCGCCGCGGGATTCCTTCACACTGAGCGCC
Source organism: Labeobarbus marequensis (assembly GCA_034780575.1). NCBI lineage: Eukaryota > Metazoa > Chordata > Actinopteri > Cypriniformes > Cyprinidae > Labeobarbus > Labeobarbus marequensis. Next base: position 8,545,847 of record JAUZSZ010000088.1, read on the forward strand.
AACACAGCTCCGCATACCGTGCGCCCCGTCCTTCATGAATAGGCTCGTGTCTTTCACGAAGCTTTCCTTCATCTCGGAGTGGTTCTTCTCGACCACCCTGGACGTGTCCATTATCGCCAGGTTCGGCAGTCTGAAATGAACGACCATGCAGCCACGGGTCAACGCGTAAAGACGCTCAACGCAGCTTCAGAAAGTGTCGCACCATCCCCGCGATCCGCAGGAACTTGTCTTTCTTCCTCTGCTTGAGGGCCATCAGAGCTTTGGCAGTCTCTTCTGGGTCGTGCGAGAAGGAGAAGATGCTTCTCACTCTCTCCTCGGCTTTCATGTCCCCAGTTTTCTGGAAGAGTCTCATGAGCGCGTCCTGGTTGACGTTCTCGAAGATGTTCGCCACCGCTCGCTTGCGGTTCGCTGTGTCAAACTTGTTGCCGTGGATCGAAGGGCAGACCCGGCGAGATTCAGAGTACATGTCGGTCGACATCTTGCGGCTTTTGTGTTGTTTAGCAGCGTTGGAGGCGCCAACTTGACCGATCTGAGCCGCTTTGGTGGCTGTGAGTCGAGTGAGGAATTTACAGTGACGGCAAGCTCTTTATAGAGCGACAGAGCAGGTCCGGCTTACGGAGACCTCATCCGCGCCGCCTACCCAGAGGAACGCCTTCCCGTTTGCAGCCAACTACTATTTCGCCAACATGCCTCTAGCTTTGGAAATGCCAGTAATTATGGATGAGAGCGCTGACAACATGAGTGCGCAAGGTTTATCACATAGGGGGTGCATTTGCAACCTAAGGAGTTTTTTTCTACCTGATCTTACCTTTAATAAATATTAGATAATAGCTGTTAATTTAGATTTTACCACATTTTGTAGGAATGCGGGATTTTGGAGATG
>JAUZSZ010000088.1:8579816-8594204 GCA_034780575.1 Labeobarbus marequensis
TTATCAATTATTTTTGTTTTATTTAATCTCGCGTGTCACGTTTTGGTGCATATTAGATTATTTGATTACATGAAAGGGCTGCAGAAAAGAAAAGAAAAGAAAAGAAAAGAAAAGAAAAAAGTAAAAACTTTTAAATTACAGCTTTGTCCCTGATTTACCCCTAAAGAGTGCGTTTAAGTATGTGACTAATATGTACCTTTAACTAATAACTAATATATACCTTTAAATGTACATATTAGTACGGTACATATTTGAACCTTTTGAAAAGGTGGTGCTGCCCCAGTGACAGCTTTCATACCTTTTGTACCTTTTTTTTTTTTCTGAGAGTGCAGTTAAATGCCTCAGGCTCAATAACAACAGCACACCCTTTGATATTCTTTGTATCAGATTTGAGACAGATTTTGTTATTGCTGATGTTGAAGGTACACCCTAAAAAAAATACCATGCTTATATATTCTTTGCAGAGTCTAATTTGCTAAATTGATGAAACATTTGCTACTGTTGAAACAATAACATTCGCTACCATTGTAATGAACATTAACAACACATTTTTTATTAGGGCAGATTTGATTAAAAAATAAGTGTAATTTTAACTGTAAAATTTTGAAAAAAAACGCTACTGAAAAAACTGTTAATAGGTTAACAGTAAGTTCCCGTACTATATGCAGGAAAAAACTGTAAAAGATCTAAACAGACATTTAATGTAATTTTACAGTAAAATGCTGTTAATGGTACAGTTTTTCGAAGTAAAAAATTTACTGAAAAATTTATTTATTATACATAAACAAATTTATGTATAATTTACAGTCAAAAACTGTAAACTGATATTTCCAGAATTCCCTGCGTGACACTCCACATTTGAAAGTATTTTATTTATATAATCATGTTTTTTAATAGTTTTTGTTATCAGTTATGTACATTTTGGCTTTATTTTACATCTTCTGTTGTTTAATGAAATTTTATTGCACTATTTAAATATCATGTGTGTTACCATGATGGTGTTTTGTGTTTGCATGAACGACTCTGTGCACCTTCTATATATTAGAATATATTTCTGCTTGTGGCGAAGCTACTTGTGATGAGCTTTGATTCTTCATGTGGCTTTCTCTTTTACCAGCTGCATTATTATGGTGGTTGTCAATATGTTAAAGGTACAAAACATTTTAATAGCAGTGTGTGTTGTTGAATTTAGTGGCTTACATTCAAATTTCCTTGTTTGATTACAGTTTTATACTGTAAATTGTACAGTTTTGTTCTGTAAATGTGTTTACAGTTTTTCTGAATTTTTTACATAATTATTCTGGCAACCACAGCTGCCAAAATTATCTTGTATAACCTACAGCATTTTTTTTACAGTGTAAATCAAACGTGCTTTAAGGAAAAAAAGAAGATCAAGTTTGGACAGAGATTATTGTCTATCAATTTTGCTCATAGCATTAAAAAAACAGTTCCCTGTAAATCTGTTGGCAGTTATCACCAGCACCAGCACTTTACACTTGTGCTTTAATTAAAATATTTGGAACAATTGGAATAGTTCTGACACCTAAAAGTCTACATCTACAGGCTATATTTAAAAAAAAAACAAAAAAACATTACTGTATGTTCGTACTTTATGACTAATCCGTGATTCAGTGTCTATAATTCCCTCTGTTTGTCAATTTGCTATAGTCAGTCACATTCCTGAAATATATGGAAAAAAGGTGTATGAGATTGTTCGACCAATCAGATTACATGCTCTACAAAAAAGAGACTTAAAGGTGAGTTCTCATCTACCCACCCCTAAATTTCATGTTTAAATATTTTAATCAAACTAAATTTGATTTCATTTCATTCCCTGAAGTCAAGACCTGACACAGTGAAATACGCTATGACACTGGGTGGTAGAGACATTGAAATGCACCTCCAGAAAAATGAGTAAGCCTGTCTCCTCAGTTACTCCTTTGTCATCATTTATGTAGATACGCTTGTTGTCATTTAGAAAAGCTCCTCATTATCAAAGTCGAACATTTGTATGTCATTTTAAAACTGCAGTTCCCAAATGACATATTGCGATTTGTCCATTAATGAGTAATTTGTTCCTGATCTGAGAAATGTGTTGGTCAACAGTGGCCTATTGACAAAAGACTATAGCGAAACTTATTACACTGAAGATGGGATGCTTGTCACAACCACACCTGAGGATCTGGTATACTACAACCAGTATTACTAACATATGACATATATGACATATAAAAGTGAGAGATTTATTTAATACTCTTTTTTTTCTTCCACAGGACTTCTGCTATTATCATGGGAAAATAGTCAATGACAGTAAATCATCGGTTAGCATGAGCACCTGCGACGGATTACGGTAGGGAAACACAATTTTCAAAGACGTTTCTTTTGAACTTTTACAATCACATATTAACTTGCTTTAACAGAAGTACACACATGCATCTTTAAAAAGCTTCTTTCTACAATGCTATTACTGTATTCAGTCAGTTTGTTGCCTTAAGCATGTTCTTCACTTTTCTGCAATGAACGGAAGTTACAGCGTGACTTGTGTTTTCTACTTGGATAAATGTGACACACAAATTACACATGGTTTCCCAAGCACCCCTGATTAAGTCACCTCTTGTGCCAATTGCTTTGATTTCACCAGGCTTACTACTCTCTGTAACCAGGCCAAAAGTCCCAATAAAAAACATTACAAAAGACATACAAAAGACATTGTGCCCATTATGTGAATTGTCTTCACAGAGGCTATTTCCAAACAGAGGAGCAGAGGTTTCTGATCGAGCCGTTGTCCGAGGATGGTGATGGTGACCATGCTGTCTTTAAGTACGAAGATGTAAATGAAGAGACGCCTAGAATGTGTGGAGTCACCAACACTACTTGGGACGAGAGAGAGGAAGGCACTCCCCCACGCATTCTCAAAAGTCGTTCTCGTTCCTCAGTAAGACGGTCTATTCATTTACTTTAGCATTGCAAAAAAGCAGCAAAGCAAAGTTAAAGTTTCACAAGGATTAACCACATTCAGACGGGTCATGTGATAAAGACTTGTTCTGCAATGTTAAGGTGATAAACGCAATAAATTGCAGAAGTCTGAAGTGCAAAAAATGTCCCAGATTAACATAATATTGCACAGTACATGCACTAAAGTAGGGTAGTTCATATTTTTGCCACTAATTATTCTGTTGCCTGTTCTCTATTTTCCATCTATTTGCTTTCTCTTCCTCAGGGGCCAACTTTGTTTCAGCAACAGAAATACATCGAGCTCTTCCTAGTGGCAGACAACAGAGAAGTAAGAGTGGGAATCAATGCACCTTGATGAAAAATGCAGCATAACTAATCTAAAAATGATTCACAGATAAAGTTTTTTTATTATTTATTTATTTTTGGTGCCTCAGTGACTATCAGATGATATCTGACGTTCTAATACAAAAAAAAATCCCTCACTAGGTTAAAGCAACGTACGTGGTATTTCGCGATTGTTCAGCATTGTGGTTTTTTTATAGAATCAAACTGTTTCTAAATTTGTCACAGTACATTTAAAAACACTGATGCTGACAGATTTCAGAAAGTCTGTCCTAACAGAAGTGTGATTGAGTGACGAAATACTTGGATTCATCATTCAATTTTTTGTTCCCCTTCAGTACAAGAAAATGGACAGTGATCTTCAGAAGCTGAGAAAGAGGATATTTGAAATCATAAATTACATCAATAATGTGAGTCACTGAGTCAATGACGCTTATGTTATCAAAAAATTCCAGCATGCCAACATTTATGGATCATACAGGATATTGCAGCTACGACCTGTGATAACAAGGATTCTTGAGTCTGATAATTAATCACATGACTAGATACAGATCTTTGCCATCTGATGAGTACTGGCTTAGTACTTTAGTTAAAACTATTTATAGTGTCGCAATAGTACAAAACATGGAGTCCAAAAATCTAAAAACCTGAGATTTAAACTCCATTTTAAAAAATGTTTCAAAAGTGATTTAAAAAAGGAACACAATAGCATGAAATGAGTAAGAAATATTAAAGTTCTGCATTTCTAGGTTCTAGATTTATCAAATTTTTTGACAAGGTCTATGGCGTCCTTGCTTCCACTGAAGCACACAAAATGCAAATCATGCAGGATAACATGGCTCAAAGTTTTCCACAAGCTTGAGATTCAGTGTCAGTGTTTTGCATACAAAATACTAATTGTAACACCCTGTGATGAATAGCTTATTGTACTATGTTGATTTTTTTAATAATACAATTTGTCATTTAAAAAGGTATCAGAAAAAAAGTAATCGCTAATGGTTTCAGACTTTTGGACTCCATTGTTCACAAAATAACATGCAGTTCTCTCTATCACTCTTTTCTTGGTGTGCAGGCATATAAAGAAATCAACACATTTGTTGCTCTGACTGGATTAGAAGTCTGGACAGATAGCGATAAGATAACAGTTTCTCCTGTTGCGGGAGCTACCTTGGAAAGCTTCACCAAGTGGAGGAACAGTGATCTTGTCAAAAGACAACAGCACGACAACGCCCACCTCCTTAGGTCAGTTTACATGGGGAAAATAAATACAATATAGTTAATCAGCTCAGCTCAGAACTTCTCCAATACTTTGTCTGCTCCAAGCTGCGCTATGCGCTCTACTTTGAAATGGTTTAGGAACTGAAACCAGAAGAAGACAGACTTTAACCACTAACTAAATGCAATCCAGCAAGATCAGTCGAATGTGGATTAAACATTTATTTTTTTGTCCTTCTCTCAGTGCAATCGACCTTGATGGAGCAACTGTGGGTCTAGCTTACATTGGAACTCTGTGTGGAGGTCTTTCAACAGGGATTGTGCAGGTACTAATATTCGCTCATAACAAGTCACAAACATATTTGCCAAAAATATGTAATGAAACTTGCATGATCTGAGAGCATCACAATGGAGATAGTTTGGGGGCGTTTTATTAATTCATGAAGTAACATTGTGAACAAATACATTTGCATGTTTTCTACATGAAGAGAATAACTTCACATTAGAGGAAGAGGAAATATTTTCTACCACAGCATACTGATGAATCACCATGGTTTTGACTGTAGTGTATCGCTTATTGTTGCAATGCCTTATTCTTTACTTCATCATATTATAGAGTAAATTTGAATGAAAAATCTATGTTTTCATCCATATTAAACCTGGACCTATAGTTGAAGTACTAACTGTTTATTCCTCTTCAAAGGATCACAACTCTAAGGCTATAGCAGTGGGGGCTACTATGGCCCATGAGATGGGGCACAATCTGGGCATGAGTCATGACAGCAGCAACTGCGTTTGTTCTGATGACACTTGCATTATGACAGCTGCTCTCAGGTACTTACTGTGTACTAGTTGAACTTCATTAGCTTAGTATTTTTTAACAAATCTGCAATTTATACAGTAATGTTTTATTTAGAAATTTATGGAGAGCCTAAAACAAAAGTCCTCCATATCTCCGCAGCTATTTCATCCCTCAACACTTCAGCAGCTGCAGTACTAATAACTATGTAGACTACCTGAACAGCAAAAACCCAGAATGTCTTATGAATATGCCCAAACCAAAAGAACTGATTCAGCCACCTGTATGTGGAAATGGATTTGTGGAGATAGGAGAACAATGTGACTGTGGAACAGTGCAGGTAAGCGGACTAGGGTGTCTGAAAAAAGTTTTTTCAGCAAATGTATATCAAGTAAATTACTTAAAATACCAAAGTAAAATACCAAACAAACTTATTTGTTGAAGAGTACTGAAAAATGTAAATTTAGAATCACATGGGAAGTAAGTCACATCTATATACTACCAGAAGTAAGATAATGTCAAGACATGCACAGACAAATATCAACAGGAATGTTTTCCAGTAGGTTATACTCTACATTTGACAACGAATCACTGAAGTAGTGTTGTGTTTGGTGTTTACTGTGCCTATGGGAGGAGATGGGATTGTCAATCTCTCATATATCTTTCTCAGCATTGTGCAAAATAGATGATGGATTGAATGTAGTAATTACTGCAAATCTGTTTAAACATGCACTACATTAATCATCTCTTCTTTTTGGCCAGAAACTTTGTAGGATGAACCACATACTTTTACCCTGATGTTCATTCATTGATTGTTTGACATGTAAATTACTTTTCTAGATTCTCAGAACTAGTACTTAAAATACAATTTATTATGTGCCCAGAGCAAACACACCTAAATGCTAAGATATCTTAAGACATAGGCCTACTCATTGTCTTTATTTTACAACATATAGGAGTGTACAAACCCATGCTGCAATGCCACCACCTGCAAACTGACAGAGGGCTCACAATGTGCAACAGGGGAATGTTGTGAGAATTGTAAGGTAAGATTCAAAGAGTTGAGGCATTTTGCGGTAACATTCATCAAATCAATAGAGTATCAGAGTAACACAGCTGCTTTAGTTCGCTCTACAATTCATAAATAAACTGCTAAAGAAAGCCTATATATTTGGCAAAATCTTTATCACTAATAATAAATCGCTTTCACGATCAGCCCAAATGTTTTTCTTTGTGTAAATGGAATATGTGCGACTAAAGGTCTCTGGTTCTTGGAGCACAACAAAAGATTAAAAACGGACTAGACTTACCGCACTGCGCTGAAACTGTCTCAAAGTTGCCTCAAAGTTGCCTCATAGTGGTTTTGAATTGCGCTGTCCTGCATAAGGCAGTGATTGGAGGAAAATTAATCGAGGGGCGTTTCCTCTCATGAATAATGAATAGAATCAAATTCCCCGCAGATTTTCGTATCAATCACATTTCAAACTTTTTAAACCGGATGAAACTAAATATAATCTTAATAAAAAATACATAAAAAATACATAAAAAATAAGGTCATTGTTTTCAATAATTTGAAAATTGATTTATTATATGGTTTCATTCATTTATAGGCCTACTACCAATAACCTGCATGTTTTTCTTCCTCCCAATCAGATCATGTCAGCCGCGCATGTGTGTCGTCCAAAAAATGACGAGTGTGATTTGCCCGAGTCATGCACTGGAAAATCAGCCGAGTGTCCTGAAGATGTCTTTACAGTCAATGGACTCCCTTGCAAGAATGGGAAAGGCTATTGCTACAATGGCCTGTGCCCACAGAGAGGGGAGCAGTGCATTAAAATGTGGGGTCCAAGTAAGGGCAGTAATATTTTAATGCAACACAATAATAGTGAAAAATAATCAGTGTTGAGCCCCATATGACTGTGCAAATTTTTCTATTTATTCAAATAAATAAAGCTTCTGTGGTGGCTCAGGACTATTGCTACAACCAGAACACAAGAGCGGAATACTACGCCTACTGCAAACGCAATGGCGATAAATATATTGGATGCCAAAGACAGTAGGATTTTACATTCATCAGTCCATCCATTAATCCCTTCACATAACCCTTCACTGTCTGATCAAACACCAATCTTTTTTTATCTATCTGCAGAGATGTGATGTGTGGAAAGCTGTTCTGTGAAACTGCCAATGAAAGTCCCAATTATGGACGGCTAGTAAAATTCAAAAATTGTAAAGCCACATTCTACAGCGATCCTGAAAAAGATTATGGTCAAGTCGACACTGGCACCAAATGCGGGGAAGGACTGGTAAGATTTTTAGATGCATGCCAATTATTCCCAAACTTCCTTGTAGTTGAATAGCAATGAACTCCATCACCTCTAATAAAAGAAATTTTGTAGGTTTGCTATCAGTAAGCATTAAAATTTGCCACTCACGATGTGTTTGTTTTCTCAGGTTTGTAACCAGAATGAGTGTGTTGACCTAGAGACGGCTTACAAAGCAACAAACTGTTCCGCCAAGTGCAGAGGCCATGCGGTATGACCCAAAATATACCTGTCTCAAACACTAACTTCTCGTTTTCTCATAAAATTTAACAAATAGATTAGATTAGATACACCTTTATTCATCCCACATTAGGGAAATTTCCATGTTGTTTTCTTTTATTTCAGGTCTATCAACCTAATATTCTTTCATAAGTTATACACACTGTACATCAGAAGTTGTAACTTGTTTTTAGAGGAATTAACATAAGTGTATATGGTACAGGTTTGTGACCACAGAAAGGAGTGCAGATGTGAAACTGGATGGCTGCCTCCAGATTGTGAAACACCAGCAGAAAGTGAAGGTTCTTCTAAAGGTAGTACCACAGATACTGCATTCAAAATAGCCACATATTCTTTTAGTTTTGAGGATCACGAATGAGATTTTTGCATTTCTAGGTGTGACAATAGCCATTGCTGTGGTTGTCTGTGTCCTGATTGGGATACTTCTAATCGGACTAGCCAACTTCTTTTACAAGCGCAGAAAGAGCACACCACATTCATTGGGGTAAGAGTATAGGAAACCAACACTTAAACACTGGAGGAAATCAATAAATCGAGTGTATTTAATGCTGCTATTTTCTTAATAGCCGTCCAAGGCAGAAGAAAGTTCATGTAGTCGACATCCCTGAATCATCCCTGAATCAGAAGCCATCTCCGGTAACTTGCAGTCACATCTGACATAATTTCATCATCTCATTTAACCACAAACACAATCTATGCCAAATGAAATGTGAAAGCGTTATCAGGACTTTGTGATCTTGTTTATTCTTAGGTAATTAGGCCTACAGCACCTCCTCCACCTCCACCCTCTTCAGTCCAATCCAGAGCTCTACATAATGACTACTTAAATGCACGACAGGTAGCAAAGCTAACTCTACATAATGTGACTGATGTTTACGTCAGTATATGAAGGAATAGTTCAACCTAAATGAAAATTCTGTCATCGTTTACTCACTCTCATGTTGTTTTAAACCAATTATGACTTACTGTCTTCTGTGGAACCAACCCATAAGTGCAGCAATTGTGCTGCATATATATGTAACAGTGTAACAGACTGTAATTTATTGACTGAAAATGTAGCCTTAAAATGTTGCTAAATAGCCTTGGTCACCATTCATTGTATTATATTTTGCTATAAATATGCTCCCAGTCACTGAGGCTAAGACATTTTTGATGAAATGATAAATAGACTATATTTGACAAACTTACATTTATTCATTTAGCATCCATGTTCATTTAAAAGAAAAAAGAGAATAAATTATAATTTGCTCAAAACATAAGAGATATTTTTCTGAATATTTAGAGCCTTGTTAATTCTCTCTCTGGCAGGCCCTTAGACCACCTCCTCCAAGGGTGTGATGTCTAGCACCTGTCAAACTTTGGATGGTCAGTCACTCCAGATCCTGCAGAAGGGACGTAAGTGTGTTAGGAGACCGAGGCTTAGTAAACTCTTCAAGAGAAGACAAATATCTGTGAAAATAAGCCACATGCTTAGCATAAATATGAGACCAACACACCTAAATGAATTTTACAACGTGTGAAAGATTGTCCTTGAGTTACATGATGAATTTGAAGTAATGGCTTGTTTTTAACTGAAAACAAGATTTTTAAATTTAACTTTATTTGTACAATCTGTTCCTGTATAATTGAGCCTGCCTTGAATGATTTTTATGATTTTCAGTCAGCAAGAATAGCCGACTCACTTCCTCTGAAAGTTCACATTAGAAAGCTGATTTTCTAAGTTTATAAAATTTCACACCCTCTCTGTAAAGTCACTACCTCTGCTAAATGTGATTCTATTCTAGTTTTTCATTGCAGTGTCAACCAAGTTGACCACAACTGTTCTTTTTTAAAAATTGCTTTTAAATGCTTACAAAAAATAACACTTTTGTGGTTTAGTTTTATATTTACGAAAACTTATTTTGTAAAATGTAATGTGAATGTACGACTGAAATATATTTGCATGTAGAATCATATGCAGATGACTGATTGAAAAAAAGAAAATATGACCAAACATGAGAATTTCAGTATTTCAGTTTTTATTTGTCGTCTTTAACTGATACATCTACATAATATCAAGAATTTATGGTGGCCTCGCATTACAAGTACTTGATTAATGTTTTTCCAATTAAATCCCCATACTGTATTTTTAATGATGCTATAATTGTGCATGAACAACAGGTCTACACGTTCCCACAAATGTGTTTCTGGGACTTCATTGAATCTCTGAGCCTGTAAAGGCCTAATACTCAACATTTCAACTCTTGAATGCAAACAGAAATTTAATCGATTCAAACTTCCTCATCCTTCTGTTAGAAGTTCTTGTTGGCAGTATACCAAGACCAGCCCAAACCCTGTTAAACCTTTCAAGGAAAACAGTATAACTGATCCCAGATCAGCTCCTTACTCTCAGTATCCATTGGTATCATTTGAAATACGTGCAAATAGATGTAGCAAATGTTCCCTTTAGAGTCCACAGACATACTGCACTGATTTGATCCTGCAAAACACACATGCACACTTCAGAAAATGCTGTATGTTGGAAGGTTGCATTGGAATCACATATTTGTCATAAAAGCAGAGTTCATACACCTAAAGATGAGCACAACATATTGGTCATATCATTAGATTTTGGAATGAAAAAGGTAACTTTTAAATCAGTCTCATGTGAAGAACCGGTCCTGTATTTAAATAAAAAATAAAAGTGAAAAACTTGGTCTAAATAAATCACAAAGAAACATTTTACAAAATGAACTGTTGTCTAAAATGTACATTTCAAATGCTTCCAAAAAATGGGGTGGGTTGCTCATGTGCATAGCATCAGACATTCAACACCATCGCAAAATCATGATTAAACCTGCTTTAAAACCAAATGAACTTGCTGCTCCTGTTAAAAGGAATAAAAACGTGCATTAAAAGGCTTAACGCTCTTCCTCTATAGTCTCTTGAAGTTCTGTATCTGAACAGTAGGTGGAGACAAACCACAACATTCCCTAAATCTGTTAAAACAAGCAGCCATGTAATAAAAAAACCTTACCACAATACCTCACATAGTGTTACAGCTCAAACCACCAAGTCAGTTTGTAACACGTTTATCAAGCTCAGCATGCTTTGTTAATGTCTCAAGCACAAACTGGATGAAATCGACAGTCTGTACGAGCGAAAGATAAATACTTTGCATTAACTGATGGCCTGGAGGACATTCTTTAAAGAGAGGATATTCAATATTATGTGTAGGTGTTCTCTATTTACAATGACTTGCGTTTAGTGCAATATTCCTCATTACCTCCCCGTCATACCCTAAATTAGGGTTGGTTAGAGCTCTGGCAGCGAACTCATCACAGCACAAAAAAAACAAACAAAACAAGACTTTGGCTTTTGAGTCGATCAAAGCAACTTCACACATCCCACATTGGCTGTTACACGTGTACATGAGCTTATAGGCATACTAACGGATTTCACTGTATATATTGACAAATAAAACTGGTTGGTTGCATGCCAATCTCATCTATCATCTTTTTCAAGAAACAGCAAAAAGATAAGTGTGGCAGAAAGAAATGACCGTCAAATGATAGTTCTGAAGAGTACAGATGCAGAAGTCAGATTATGTGATGCTTTCATAAGACATGCTTTGTTTTTGCTTTTTTCACTCACACAAGTAGAATAAAACAACTTCTATTTAAGATCAATGTTATGGCTGCTTGCATGTGGTGTGTCATCTGGCTGTATTTGGACAAAAATGCAAATTTTTCCATGAAGAAATAGACACGTAGAATCCAAAGCAGCTAGTATTTTCATTTAGTTTGAATCTTGCTTGAAACTGAATAATATTAAACAGTTTTACTTTCGTAGATATAAAATATTTTTCAGTGAACCTACAGTTTAACTTACTTCCCTTAGGTTTGCTTTGTCTTAAATCCCTTACAGACATATTTAATAACATACATTAGTATATTTCGTCAAACCATCCCTTGCCAAATACATTGCAACATACAATATTATAAAACTGGGATTAACTAGATCTGCTCTGTACAGCATCTTAAACCCATATCTCCGCCTTTGAGTTATAAAACTGTAGTTTAAAGGTTGACACATTGTGACTGTATACCTGTTTCTTTGCACACTCTCAAATGTTCACTCATCTTTAAAATGTTGCTATCAAGTACATCTAATACAATTCATTTAATAAATAAAATCTCATGTTTGCACTTAGTTGTAAGTGATTTCTCTCTCTGTCTGTGGAATGATTCCTCTCCACATCCCAGGCCCTCCTCTGCAGGATCCAGCAGTTGAGGGGTCTGTCTTGTGGAGAATGTGGCAGAAAAAGAAAATGCTATGGAGGAGAGGAAAAGTGCAAAATCTCTCCTCTCCTTACACATTCCCATCAGTGCCATTTTTCTCGTTGGCAGCGTTAACTGTGGTACCATCAGGTTGCTGGCCGTCCTTGCGAGGAGGCATCCGTTCGTTTATTCGGTCCAGGCCACGAGCTTCTTCGAAGTTGCGGATTTTCCGTGTAGGAGAGAAGCCTTGGATGGCTACCGGGGAAAAAGGGAAAAAAAGGAAAATGAGGACGAGAAAAAAGACAACATTTTGAGACCATTAACAAACTGTGTGGCATTTACTGAAATAAGTTTACCTTTGGGCATTTGCAGTGATCAAAAAGCCTATTCATTGAATGATTTAACCATGAAGGACATACAATTGTGGCGCTTTTTTAAAATTGAATAAATTAATAAAATCAAACATTCACGTCACATGATACACAACACCAAATTTTTGCCTCATGTCATGCGGTGTACACTAATATTGTGAAATATTATTAATATATAACTTAAAATAACAAATTTTATTATGTTAAAATGGAATTCATTGATGTGAAACGGAATTATCAGTGTTTGGTGGAAACTATTTTTTTAATAAACAAAGTTCAAAAGTACAGCATTTATTTGAAAAAGAAATCTTTATTAATGTCTTTACTGAAACAAATGTCTGATGCTGATCAATTTAATGCATTTTCGCTGAGTTAAAAGTTAAAAGATAAAAAAAAAAAAAAAACATATCTTACCAATCCCAAACTTTTCAACGGTAGTGTACACTATGTCCAGAAAATTTGTATAAATATAATAATATAATAACAAAAAAAAACAAAAAAACAGTAAAAAACAAACGGTGGTCTACAGAAACAGGATGGTTAAAACTGTAACTTGCAATTTTACAATTATAAGATGCAGTAAAACATATCAATGTACAGAAATATCAGAATATATAAATATATTTTAAAAAATGTATCTATTTATATAATGTCATTTTATTTATATTGTGTTCATCACGGGTCATGTAACATTTTAGACATTTTACTTATATTGCTCAAAAAGAGAAAAAAAGTGCATTATTTTCAGCATTGAAAAAATGGAATGGAGAGTCAATTCACTTCAATATTCTGAAGATATATGATGTTACATATCACATACCACAAAAAGAGCAGAACATGTATTTAACCAAACAACATGCACAAACAGAAAAGCTGATTCTTGCACAACTAACAGGCTTATTATGTCCTATGGCATTTCTGAAAACACCAGGCAACTGCCAAGGTGAATCATGACCGTTTCCAGCTGACAGAGCAAACACAAGATGCCCATTCACCACCAGTAAAAATGGAGATGCAGCTGAACTTAGAAATCAGGTCAGCAACTCGAGTGTCTTGCTCTGGCACACTTAACACTTCACGCCAGAGCGTTTGTTTGTGTTTGTCTGCACAATGGCTTAGAGCCTCGGTACATTACAGCAGCGGGCGAGAGGCCTCGGGCAAAAGTGTTACGCATGAATGGGAACAGACAGTCTCAGGAGCGCAGAGTCGTAACGAGATTAGAATCTGAAATTGCTTGGCGGAGGAAGGTCTTGGCCTCTCCACCAATTGCATGGCAGCATGGGAATTAGCACGCTCTAGCCAGGGCCCGGGACTAACCAGCAAACCCCTCCGGTCAACAGGCAACAGCTAATTAATGAGGTGAAGCAGAGCCTCGTTGCCTCACTGCATGGATGCTTTCAAGTGTCCGCATCCATCATTTATCATAAAAAAAATATAATCGGCCTAGAATCATTTCAGGCTCTTTTGTAAAATCTGAATCTCATAAGGGAAAGAAATGCCTTTATGAAACGTGAACCGCTGCATTCAATTCAATTGGTTGGTGCAAGAATACAGATTTTCCAAGATTTGTTTGAGATGCGCACACACACATACACACAAACGCTGAGGTGAATGGCAAGGCACGAAAAGACACAAAGGGGAAGAAAGCACAGCATATAGGGGCAGGATATGACAGTACTGCCAGCATACCTCGACCCTCCTTTGCTTCTATGGTGGCTGCATTAGCAAGCGCAGCAGGAAGTAGCCCAAAATGAATGGAGAGAGAGGTTATATCAGTGTGGTTACATTACACCCCAAGCATATTAACCCCACACACCACAGCAATGCAGTCATATTAGTAGTTAAAGAATCCAACAGTAATATAAACAGTGCACAGAGCAAGT
>JAUZSZ010000088.1:8652894-8664671 GCA_034780575.1 Labeobarbus marequensis
TTTTGTTTTATTTTTTAGTTCACTAAGAAAAAATCTCTAAAGAGGTTATTCATGTTGTTTTGTTTGTTTTGCTGTATTTGTCTTGTTTTATTTTTTAAATTCAATATGAAAGCTCTTTTGTTTTTTTTACTTTGTATTTTGTTTTGTTTTTTATTTTTAGTTCACTACAAATGCTGTAAGAGCCATACGTTTTTGTTTTTATTTGTGTTTTTGTTTTGTTTAACTTCAACTTTTTGACTTATTTTTTAGTTCACCATGAAAGCCCTAAGAGGCCATATGTTATATTTAGTTGTTTTTTTACTCTTGTTAATTTTTAGTTTAATATGAAAGCTCTAGAAGCAATGCATTTTTGTTTTTTGTTGTGTTTTATTGTATTTTACTTTTTATTTTGTTTCATTTTTATTTATTTTAAAATCTCTGAAAGACCATACATTTTTGTTTTGTTTTTGTTTTTTAACTATATGTTTGACTTTATTTTACTTACATTTTAGTTCACTACAAAAGTTCTAAGCCATGTTTTTTTTGTACTTTACTTTTTTGTTTTATTTAATTTTTTAGTTCACTACAAAAGCTCTAAAAGGCCATACATTTTGTTTTGTATTGTTTTTATTTCACTACAGAAGCCAGAAGCTGTGCATTATTGATATCTTCTGTCATGTTTTATTTTGTTTCATATTTGCTTTGCTTTGCCCAAAAGTCTCATAAGATATTTTTGTTTGGTAGCTGATATGTAAAGAGAACAAACTGCAAATTGAGTGTCATATTGTGCCTGAATTATAACACTATTTAAGATTAATCCGATTAATCTGTTCAGTTCAACCACAGGACATATTATGTTCTCTTATGCTGCATGTTTGGATGCGTAAGTCTCCATTAAGTCGTAATGAAGTTGTGGCTGATGGCAGAGGATGCTGCTGCCAGCTCTCCTAACTGCCCTAAGTTCATTATTAATTGTTTTGCTCGGTTCAGCAGAGGGCCAAGGGTGAGGCAGAGTTTATCACGATAAAGCAAGCTTTTGTTTGTTTCTGGTACAAACTCTGGCAGTGAGTGATAGCTGGTGGTGTGTGAGAGAGAGATACACAAAGGAAGGAAGTTGTTGAAAACTCACGGTTCAGATCTGGAACTTAACATGTGAAAAGTCTAACATGTCTGTTCTCCCTTCCAAACCTTTATTTTAAGAAAAAATAACAACCATTGTTTTGTTAAACCTTCATTTCTGAAGTACTGTAGCTTGTACTTTTCTATCCAAATTTTGACCTTTTTTTTTCCAGCACCTCTGATGTTACTGTCACTTTAAAATGATCGCTTCTGTTTTAGTAAAACACTTTGGATAAAATTTGGATAAATCTGCTAAATATAAAATGCAATGTAAATGTAAAACTATTTTCATACAGGTGGCCTGATCTTGTCATAGTTGAATTCTGGTTGCCGATCAGGTTTTTTAGGCAAACCGGTTAATGTATCAGGCGCTAAATAATTGCAAGCAGCATATGCAAATAAATGTGGTTATCAGTTTATGTAATTCATTATTACTAAATTCAGTCTTTATGCTTTAAGCCTGTAAATCAGACAAATGAAATAATAGTCAGAAAATCTTTTTTTTAATGCAACAGTTTAGTGCAACTTTAGACAAAATAATAAAAAAAAGGAAATTAAAGTATGTTTTGAGTATGTTGAGTGTTGTATTTGATACATCAGGATTTTTTGGCACATACAGTCTGATATATTAAGAATATGGAGCTCAACTCGAGGAGGAAAAACACCTTTGTTCAGAGTCACAAATTGAGCAAAAATATGCAATTTGATGCAGTTGCTGATTTTTGTATGGTCAAAAAGTAAGATGAAAGTAGAGCTCAAACAGTAAAGCAGACTACTTACATAAATTGCATATAAATATCAGTCTCCCAATAATATGCCTTAATAAGATGAGATTTAAAAGCTCTGTAATATTTATTGTGGGGGTAAAACATTTACTGTTTTGTTGTTTTCAAATAGTTTTTTTTACTGATTTTTCATCTTTTGTTTTGCTATTTGTTTTGCGTTTTGTTTTATACCGTGTTTTGTATTTTTAATTTGTTTGTGATTTTGCGCTTTTATCCATTTTTGTCTTGCTTTTTGTTTTACGTTTTTGTTTTTGCATTTTCATTTACTTTTGTTTTGTTTCAAATGTAGTTTTTTCTGATTTGTTTAGTATTTTTGTGTTTTCATTTATTTAGTTTCGTTTTTTGTTCGTTTAATGCAATGCAATACAATGATGATTGAGAAATGAACAAATAAACCTTCCTCAAAAGCCTGATGATCATATTTGATACTCGCATTTTAACATAATTTTTCTAAAAATGATATATGGATGATCAAGTAAAATTAAGTTGCTTCAGTCCAGGAAGTGTTCATCTTGTTACGTGTACTTCGTAAAAATCAGTAAAAATTTCACAGCAAAAAGACACATGAACCACAACCTCAAAATCCATGTTTTATACTAAAATATATGTACTTACTAAGAAAGTATGAACTATAAATTAGATGTCAGAAGGTATGTAGTAGATTGCGTACGGTACAAGATTTGATAATGTTGAGAGACCTTAGAAATTTGCGTAACAAATGTTATACAGTAGGCTTTTATAGGGTGAATGTTATAGGGTTAGTTTTGCACACACACAAACATAAACTACATCTTTCTGTCTCTGCAGGTATGAGCCATGAGCCAAAGTCTCCATCATTAGGCATGATTTCAGCAGCACCATGCAGCATGGCGACTGTAAGCCCCCTCACTCCCTCTCCCATCAGCGGAGCAGTGGTGGTCAACGGGAGCCCCGTGGCCCAGCCTGCACACTCGGGATTCGCCGCCGCTCTCCGCAAGCTCGCCAAACAGGCCGAAGAGCCACGAGGTAAGCGCCCTTTCCTCTGCTCTTTACCCTTCTGTCTTTATCACCTCACCCATGATCCCATACTGAACAGGCGATATGTTGCTGTAGTCAGCAGATCTTTACTAGTAGTACAACAACACTATTGCTCTTATAATTCCTGATTCACTTAGAGACAATTTCTATATGTGTATCATGTACACACACAACTAAAGATCTTTCAGAGTCGTTAGCGTTTTTATATTATTTAGATAAGAATCTTGGTAGATATTAAGTAGATGATGTGTTTTGTGCTTTTGTGTTTTCATTCATTTGTTTGTTTGTTTGTTTTGTATTTTTTATTTTGCTCATTTTCAGATTTTTTAAAAAACTGTTTTCATTTATTTATTTTAATTTATTTATTTTACTGATTTGTTTTGTAATTTTGTTTTATTTTTGATTTGTGTTCTGCTATTTGTTTTTTCTTTTTGTTTTTGTCTGATTTGCTTTGTAATTTGTTTCATTTTCTTCTATTTTTGTTTTGCTTCTGTTTTGCTTTTTGATTTCACATTTTCATGCCTTTTTTGTTTTGTTCTTCTATATGTTTTTTACTGAGCGCTTTAAGGGACATTGCGGTGGGAAAAATTCGGAGTGGAAAAAAATTCAGGGTGGGAGGAAAAAATATTTTTCAAATGTTTTGTGTTCTCTCGCAAAGATATTTGCGTTCCCTCGCAAAACTTGTTTTAAAAAAATATCTTTTCGAGAGAACGCATGTTTTGCGAGGGAACGCAAAGTTTCTCGAGGGAACACAAAAGTTTTGCGAGAGAACGTAAAACATTCGAAAAAAATATTTTTTCCTCCCACCCCTTATTTTTTTCACTCACCCTGAATTTTTCCCACCATCATGTCCCATAAAGGGCTCCGTAGTTCAGCAAGGACATATTATGTTGATAAAAAGTTACAGTAAAGACTTTTACATTGTTTCAAAAAATATATTTCAAAAACATGCTGTTCTTTTGATTGTTCTATTCATCAAAGAAGCCTGAAAAAAATATCACTGCTTCTACAAAAATAAAGTTTCAACACTGTTACAATAAGTTGTTACAAAAGATTTCTATTTCAAATAAATGCTGTTGTTTTGCACTTTGTATTCAAAGAATTTTTAAAAATAAAATGTAATACTATCTTAGTTTCCAAAAACAATATTAAGCAAAGTTTTCAACACTAATATAATAATAATAATAATAATAAAGCTTCTTGAACACCAAATCAGCGCATAAGAATAATTTCGGTATGATTATGTGACACTTAAACATCACAGGAATAAATAACACTTAAAAAAGTCAAATAGATAACAGTTATTTAAAATAGTAATTCTATTTCACAATAATTCTGATTTCACTGTATTTTTGATCAAATAAATGCAGTTATGATGAACATGTGAACTATAATATCTGTAACAAGAGTAAATGATTTCACATGACGGTTTTAAAAATTTCTCACAGCATCATGTTGCACTTCCAGGTGACAGAGTGAACGGTCAGGTACATTTCTAGATAATTGTAAATAACATGGTATGTGGGCAGTGGAAAATGAAGGTTAAATTTATAACCCATGTACATTACTTTCATAATTACTAAAGGACAGCATATATATATGTGGGACCCACATCTAAACTTTTCAAATGTCAAAGTAACAAGGTTTTGTAAATGATCAGAAGCAATTTCTGGTTTTGTACATCATATAATTACAAAAGTTAAAAACATGCTATCCAAAAACACCACAAAACCAAAAAGAGGCAGAAACGTAAACACCACACTCATATGTATTCATTTACATTTAAAACTACAAGCATTAATAGGGAGTTGGTCCTCCCTTTGCTTCTGTAAAAACTCCCACTCGCTGGTAGATGTTTCAGTATTTGTTAAAACAAAGTTGGAGGGATTTTCTCCCACTCAGACGCGAGAGAGAAGTGAAGTCAAGCGCCAGTGGTGGGCGATGGGATGATCTGTTTCACAGTTCAATTCATCCCAAAGGTGTTAAAGGAGAGGCACAGCAATCTTTTAGGTAGGTTCAGCCATAGTCGGCTATATGGTGGGGATTCTTCAAGTCAAAAAACTAGAGAAACCACACTTCTAGACAAATTGTGGATGTTTGACTAAAAATCTAATTGTTTACATTATGCATATAAAAGAGATTCATCATTGAGAATCAGTTAAGAGGCTTAAAATTAGTTCTGTACAAATTGATTTGAATCAGCTAGCCTTTGATAAATAGGTCACCCCACCTTAAGCCTCTCCTTGTACTGGATGATCACAATGTACTTTCTGCGGCAACAGAGGCACAACACTACAGCCCCCAAAAATGAATTATTAATACACAATGGTAAAGGGTTCCAGCTGTACACAACACACAGAAACGCATCACAAAAATCGTCTTCAGAAAGCACATCCCATTTCCAAGAAACTCAAAAAAACAATACATTGCAACATGCCACCTCTAGTGACTCACAACCTGCCATGATGCGGAACATTTAACCGTATTTAACTGTTCTGACTCCTCCCTTTTAACAGGTGCACTTCTGCAGTTTCAGTTTAGAGATCATGTGTCAGTGCATAACAGGAAGAGGTGACAGATTTCACGTTTCTCAAACACCTGTCTAGATCAGCTGGCATGTCAGAAAGCATTTGCTCTTTACATAGTCTTTCCGGGATGTCCTATATATTACATTGGGTCAAAAATAAAATAAATACCCAAACGAGCACTCAAAATATACAAGTCAGTGTCTAACACAAAGGGAGCTGAAATCACGAGTCATATTACATCAACTAGACATTGACAGACAATACTGAAACCAATTCTCCTGGTAACGCACCACCCCTTGCTTAAAAAATGCAAATCATTGCTCATCACTGATTATATAAGGCTAGTTCTCTCCAAATCTGACTAAGGATAGGTCTATTCATCATACAACATGCACATCACCTTCTAAAAGACATGTAGACCAGTGTACGAGTCCGTAACTATTGTTTTTATGTGGCAGATAATTACAGTCTACATATGAAATGTTACTATATAAGGCTTCTGGAGCACCATGCCAGCAAAAACTCAGGTCTTCAGTCACCAATTTCAGTGAAAGCCAAGTTTTAAGAATGCATATATTTGAGAAAGATGATTATTTAAACCGCAACGGATAAGCAGTTACATATAATTTTTAAAAAAACGCTTATAAATAACTTATTTGCCCTGGTAAATAAACATCACCTTTTAAGAGCGCTGCCAGATTAAAAACGTTCTCATGACACATACTGATTCAAGGTTGACATCTTTCCATGAATTTGGAGGTCAAATCAACTCAGAACTGTGAACATGCCCAGAATACTATCTATTTGACAATATGCAAACACAACTGAGCAAACTGAGAGGTACTGATATAGTGTGCACTGGCAAAGCTCAGTATGTTGTCTCATGAGATGTGAATACATTTACGGTTATGTATCAGCAATTATAATTCATATGAAACTTTGATTAAAAATCAAATGACCTAAAATCACCTGTCAAAACGCTATTTTAATTAAAAATAATAATAATAATAATAATAATAATAATACACTAAGATACTGAAATACTATTGTGTTATTGTAAATAAAAACAAAAAAAAATACAATAATTTATTTTAAATTAAAAATGTATGATGCAAACAATCAATAAATGTTTCCTGTAAGCATTACTAGTGCTTGGCATAAAAATTTGTATAAAAAGGCTCATGTTCTGGTTCCCAAGGTTTCCTCCAACACATGACAGAAGATATGTTTTCATAAAAGTAACAAAAAGTGAAGCTCTACAAAAAAGATCATTACTAATAAAAATAGAAAAAACACAAGTCCAACGTCAGTAATAATTTCTACAAAAGAGGATCACGAGAAAATGACTTGCATCACTGATGGGTGAAATACAAACTTCTATATTCTCTATCGATTCTACAGAGGAAACGCATAGGCTATTCCTAACACATGGGCATTGTTTTACACGGTTGGTTGACCAGTTTCTGCTTCCGTGATAAGGTCATTTTGTCTTAACTGTAAATATGTTGTTTAACGAATGACATCATTGCACTTAACGTTAGTCATATTCCGCGACGTCAAAAACAAACCAAACTGAAGTCGCGCGCGGAAACGTTTAAACAGTTCCCAATAAAATGCAATGACCTCGTATAAGTGTAAAACAACACATTTTAAACAATAAAAAAACGGCCTACCTCTGTATAAAATGGTGCTGTTTCAAATTCACAACAACTCGCCACGCTAACTTCGCGACGCTCTTCACGAGAAACATAAACTTACCTCTTCCGAGTCGTCGATAAATTTGTTGAGTTTTTCATCATCCTCAAGCAGTTCGTTTAACTGAGTTAAGGTGTAAGAGCTCAACTTATTCTCAAGGCTAGCCATGTCTGGCACAGCGGTGTCTTTCACACTTTGAACTCTGTCTGTGGATCGCGGTCGGTCGGACTGGGCAAAGCTGTTATTTTCAGCCGGAAGACGACGGGAGGAGATGCGTGACGTCGAACCGCGCACATCATTGTAAAGGCTTGTTCATTTGATGCTCACGAACTTTCTCCAAAATCATAATTACGTTTCTTATGTGTCTTTCAAAATATGTAAATCATGTACTTGTGCATCACACTGCATACAAATGATAACATACTTATTTTTTATTTTTAAAAAAATAATTGCAAGCTTCGGTGTTGTTATTGTTTACTAAACTAAAACTATTAAACGTTGTTTCAATTAAAATAAAGCTGAAATAAAATAACACAGATGAAAAAAATTAAAATTAGAAAACTAAAAATAGAATATGTTGAAGAACTAAAAATACAAAAAAAATTAAATCTAAAATTGAATTAAAAACAAAATAATAAACAATGACAAAAGCACATAACAAAAATCTAAATATTAATTAATACTATAAACTATACACTATTAACTGTATTAGCTGTATATGGGACATTTAAAGAATGAAACAATTATTTGTCCAGCAATTCATTTTATTTCCATAATTAAGTTTAATGATATGTTTGTACTATTTAAGAAACAAATGTACAGTACATCAAGTATATCAAATATTTATTGCTTAAAGCTTTATTCAGTGCAGTACTCCTGACCTGCCTAGTAGTAACACATTGTTTGACATGCAAAATATGTGACATATCCCCAGATTAGAATAAATAAATTGAAATAAATATCTATGTAGGATTAAGGCCTTCATACAATCAAGTAAAGCACATTTCAACTTTGTCTTAGTAGCGTGCTTCATACTCAGTGTCGCTACAGTCCTCTGCACTCTCCTTATCTCCTTCCTTCAGCTTCCATGCTGGGGCTGGCGATGGGTTGTGAACATCTGCATCTATGTCAGTCCCCAGGATCTGCCTCTGCACCAGCTTGCAGTAGAGGCCTCCCCTGGCCATGAGTTCAGCATGCGGGCCCTGCTCTGCCACACAGCCTTTGTCGATCACTAGGATGTTATCTGCTCTCTCCACTGTGCTCAGTCTGTGGGCAATCACTAAAACCGTGTGTTTTCGCATTAAGTTGTTCAGAGCCTGCTGAACCTAAAAACAAAGTAACAACAGAAATGACTGAAATAAATGTTCATGTAAGCCACATCCTTTCAAAGCAATAGTCATTGCTTACTATGAATTCGCTTTCTGAATCCAGTGCACTTGTGGCTTCATCCAAAATGAGAATGCGAGGGTTTCTGAAAAGAGCCCGGGCAATGGCAACTCTCTGTTTTTGCCCACCAGACAGCTGAGCACCCTTCTCTCCAACCCCTATAACAGAGGACAGAGCAGCAGGATGAATTATCAGCCGAACTCTGGTACAAAACAGATGTCAAATAAGTCAAAAACAACTCAAGCAATTATGTATTTGAATCTATCTACTGTCATTATTGCAATGCACAAAGCATTCACATCAAAAAATGAAAGTTTCTAAGCATGACAAAATTTAAGTGCATTTTAGTATACATATTTATAATATTCATAGCATTATATTATATTATATTATTAATATGATATTAATAAATAATATAAAAATAAAAATGTAGTATAATTTACAACAATAAACATAATAATATAATATAATATAATATAATAATAACTAACCAGTTTCATAGCCTTTGGAGAGGCCTGTTATGAAGTCATGTGCATTGGCATTAATGGCAGCTCTAATGACTGCCTCCATGGGGGCTTCAGGTACACCATAGGATATATTCATCTGAACAGTGCGGGCAAATAGAACAGGCTCCTGACTCACCAGTGCTACCTGTATTAAAAAAAAAACATCTTTAATTTGCATTTGTTAGGCCACTTCATTTGCATTATCTGTAACTACTGCCCTCTTAAGACTGTAAAATGTACTACAAGCTGCACTGAAAACTACATAAGTATTCTTAAATAATGTATCCAGATCAGCCTCAGCATATATCCCACCTTAGAGTGATAGAATTTGTGCTGGTAGATGTTCACAGGTCGGCCGTCCACTAGCACTTGGCCTTGCTGAGGAGCATAGAAATTCTCCAGCAAACACACACATGAGCTTTTTCCACCACCAGAGGGACCTACCAGTGCAGTTACTTGCCCTGGGCAAAGACTGAAGGAAACATTCTGAGAAGAAAATGTGGGTTTAGTTTTCTTCCTGTCTCTAGGAATTCTGTTACTGATTCATGAGCATATCAGTTTAAAAGAAAACAAATAAACGTAGCATTCATAGGTAGGTGCAATACACTAATTGCAAGGACCACCATCAATACTACTTACTAACGACCATAGAAACATAGTTTAAGCTTTATGCACAGGGTCACAACTGTAATAAAGTATCTCAATAATTCTGTAGTTAACCTTTGTGTTTTTAGCCTAAATTACTAACATCAGTCAGTCCTTACACAAAAATATGTGGGACTTGTCTGTTCACACTGAATGTGACAATGTGGTACAGTGTGACACAACGAATCAGAACATATGTTATATGGTAAGAAACCAACTAAAAAATGGAAAAAAAAATCTGTAGCATTTCTGCATTATGTCTGGTTAGGTTATGGTGTTGTACTTTGCTGTTAGTTAGTAACCTTCTATCTAAAGTCTACTTTCAGTAAAGAATATCTTTAATATATCCATCTCTGGCCGTGTTGGATATGCAAACGTCACATTTTTGAATTCCACCTGCCCTTCAAATGTCTCTGGAGATTCTTGACCATCAAGGATATGTTTAGGTTTTCTGTCAATATATTCGAACACTTTCTCTGCAGCGCCAACGCCTTGCATCAGACCTGTGTACACTGATGATATACTCTGTAAAAAGAACAGAAAGTAAGACTTTGTGTTTCAGATTCATCGTATGAGTATCACGCACACACTTATTAAAAGAAAAGCGCCATACCTCCAGGGCCTCTCCGAGCTCCAGCTCATAAATGATAAAGGAAATAAGGGTCCCTCCACTCATCTGATTTGTCACCACTAGGTGGCCTCCATAATACAGGATTGCTACTTGCAATGCTAGCTCAGAGATCTAAAGATGAAAATGAAAAGAAGAGAGAACAAAAATTAGTATCAATGTTCAAACTGACACTGCTGAATTTTATTTACTGGATCTACAAGACACTTCAAATGCCCCAAAAGAGAAATTTAATTATGATATTGGAAAGAAAAAATTGATTTTATAAATGAGAATCTTGTTAGAACAAATATTGAAGGCTTCAATATGCTTGCAAGATACCTACATAGCTGGACCACATGAAGCAGGCATAGGCAACTGCTTGTTTCTTATTAAGAACGAACATCTCCTGCAGTCTGCTGTAGTATGAGTCTCCCTCTTGATCCTCATTTGCAAAACTTCGCACTGTTCTCATGGCTGATATTGTTTCCTCTGCCACTTTATTGGCCTGAGCAAGTGCTGTCTGAACTTCTTTGGTTAATTTCTGTTAAACATCAAAAATGAAGGGTGTTAATCTTTTTTATGCATACATATTTTGTATCAATGCATTAAAAATGCTATTATAATGTGCATTTGTGAAATACAAAACAATATAGAGTATTTGCTGCTAAACTACCATGCACCATTTGCCATTGTTTTTATTTCAAGCAGTGTATTTTCATATGCATAACTTGCCTTGTAATACTCTCCATACAGCTTGGAGACCACAGCTATGTATGGGAAACCCATGATGGTGACTACCGACAGTTTCCATGACATCCCAAACATGAATATGAAGATGCCCACAGCTTTCACAAAGCTGCGCAGGAACAGATTGACATTTTGTGAGATGAGGTCGCTCACCTGAGTAGTGTCTGAGGTAAGTCTAGAGGTAATGTCACCTGTAAGGCAAACCATTGAGAGCTGAATCATGTCTTCTCTACTTCCACCAGTCCAGAGAGGTCTTTGACACAGTAATGTAAAAAACAACACTTGATTTGCATTTCCTGAAGGCAGCTAAATAATAGTATTAAAGTATTAGATTTTAGGCTTTGGTTTCTCTCTAAATAAAATGCTGCATCGTGACATCTTTTTTTTCTATTGGCTGCACACAGGAATCAACGCAATAAAATAATAGCAAAGAAGACAAGGCCAATCACAATTCAGTATGTAAAGAGATGTATGAAAGAAAACCAACTACAACTCAGTATGCAAATATTATGGTGATGTAATTGCTGTTGAGTACATTTTGAATGCTGACCATTCTATAAATATAGGTCAAAGAGATTTTTAAATCTTAAATTGCTTAAAAAATGAAAAAATTATGTGTGTGTGCGTGCGTGTGTGTGTACATACACAAATATGTGACCCTGGTCCACAAAACGTCTTTAGTTGCTGGGGTATATTTGTAGCAACAGCCAAAAATACATTGTATGGGTCAAAATTATCGATTTTTCTTTTATGCCAAAAA
>JAUZSZ010000088.1:8667444-8679202 GCA_034780575.1 Labeobarbus marequensis
GCTTTCAGATGATGTATAAATCTCAATTTCGAAAAACTGACACTTAAGACTGGTTTTGTGGTCCAGGGTCACATATAAGGATAAAAATAAGAAAATATAAGCTCTAATTGGAGCCATAACATTACCTGTATGGTTTGTATCGAAGAAGCCAATCTCCTGACGCATTAGTGATCTAAAGAGAAGGTTCCGTAGTCGAATGTTCAACCTGGCAAACGTAACAGAAAAGACACCTCCACGAAACCCAGTGGCTATGGAGCTAAAAAACGAAAAAAAAAAGAAAGATAAATGGCATTACATGATATGGAAAAAATAAAAAATAAATCTCTACTGTCTATAAAAATTGATTAAAAGTGAAATCCAGAACTGCTCACCTGACCAAAGCCAAAACACTGAGAGTAATAAGCGGTTTGGCAAAATGATCCATGCTTTTCTGAATAACAATGCCATCTATTGCTTGCCCCGTGTAATAAGGTATGAAAGCTTCACCTATGGGGAGGAAAATCAAATATTAACACCATGAGCTGATAAACTCACCATCCAAGTGTGACAAACCAAGCCATTCACAAGCATGTAATGACTAGAGTAACGATTAGAGGTGTAGGTAAGGTATATAACAAGGTATATAAAAACTTTTATATACTCAACTGTTCAAAAGTTTGCAGTCAGTAAGATTTTTTAGATTGATTGATTGAAAAAATTAATACTTTTTTAAGCAAGGATACACTGAACTGATCAAAAGACATTTCTGAACGATAATGTGACACTAAACACTGGAGTAATGGCTGTTGAAAATTCAACTTTGCCATCACAGGAATAAATTTCATTTTAAATTATTTTAAAATAGAAACTGTTATTTTAAATTGTAATAATATTTAACTATATTACTGTTTTGCCTTATTTTTGATCAAAGAATTGCAGCCTTGCTGAGCATACGTTATTAAATATGTTCTTTAAAAAGAGAGCAGGAGTGTGTTTTAATTACTTAACAATAAATTCTCTAAAACATTTCAATTTTCCATTCTAGTCCAAACTCAAAAAAGCTAGATTTACATTATACTTAAAGTACATTTCCTACCACTTTACAATAAGGTCTTATGCAGTAACAATCTTTACTGCATCATGTATCATATCAAAGTTAGTGTTCATTCTTAGTCCATTAAAAGCATTGTTGGTTATTGTGTTAACTAATTCTAACATATACAACCTTATTGTACATTTACTCTATATTTCATGAGATTGTTTATTAAGGAATGAATGCTGGCAATATTAACAAAACAAATGACAGAAAAAAAGATTAACTCATGAAATATCACTTCAATTGTGATATGTTTCGATTCACTACATTTCTTAGAATATTGAAGTGTGAGAGTGAACTTACACGTAGCAGAGAGGAGAAGAAAGAAGAAAGCAATGGCCAGCAAACCAGAGTCCTTCTTACAGTACGACAAGAGACGGCTGATTGTGGCCCCTGAATGGGGATGCTCTTTCCTTGATTTTCTGCTCTTCTTACTGGACTCATCTTCGGTCTCGATACCATCCACCAGCCTCTCCGTCTCCTCGCTATCCTCCCTTTCAGATACAGAATTGGGAGTCTGTGACAGCAGCTTCCATGAGATCATGATGCCTATTGCTGATGCACAAGTCCAGGAGAACAAACTTAGGAACCAGGGGTCATACATCAGAGCTCCCTCCTCCGAAAGCATCAACAACTTGGCAAGAGCATAAGTCATGTTGGTAAGGCATATAAGAGAAACCAGCGTCCCCAGGTTTGAAACCCTCTGTGGACCATCGGTCCTGTTATAGAATACCCCGATGGTGGCCCCGAGAAGAAGACTGCCCCGTATGAGAACAGTGCCCCACAAGTCCACAGTTGAGCGGTGTATGTCAAAGTCCTCTAATTCATCTGAAAATATATCAAGACTTGATCCATGAACAAACAAGACTGTGGTGACCACAAAATCCACCAGAGTGAAAACCAGGTTGCCACTAATAATCACAGCAACCCTCATTTTCCTACACCTGCTGAAGAGACTTGAAGCTACTGAAATACAAATGCTCGCGGTAAACGTGAGAAGCAAAAATTCTATATAGGGCGAGTAAACATATTAATGACACAGCAGCGTGAAACCAGACTGACAGGTCTGGGGTAGTAATAAAAAGTGCGCGCCTGAAACAAAGTCTGTGTGAATATACTGCGTTTGTCAAGTTGGTTCGCTGGCCTGCGCAGCTTGACACCCGGCGCTATCAAACTCATTCATTGGGGCCGTTCAGAAAACGTTTTCCCTCTTAAGAATAAGCTCCTTATTTCCTTCGTAAATCAATATTCCCGGTAAGACAACAAAACTTATCTTAGTCCCATAATTTCCAGGTAACATCCATCGCCTCTTCTTACCGGCGCGGTGTAATGACAGGAAAGGGGAAAAGAATACAGTACTGAAGCCCCGCCTCCGCGACAGCGGGCCAATCAGAAAGGGCTCCGGTCATATTATGAAATACACAAGTATTTACATATTTTGAAGGAGAGGGCATGAGGACATTTTATTTCAACAACATAGGCAAATTTTAAAATGGATATAATGGTTTGTATTTGCGCTACAGATTTATAGGATAAAAACCTAAAACCTAACAAATAAAATAAAAGTCCATTTAAATACGCCTTTTAAAGAAAAAAAGCATTTTATGTCACGCTTTAAGAAGTACACTTATTTTGATTCGTTGACTAACACACTAAAAGCACGTGCAAAGTTTTTTTAAGCACATGTATATTTTAGTTTACTATGAATTGTTATCAGTAAAGTTGGCAGTATTGTAAATATGAAATATAAGGATGTACTCCAGTAATACTTAAGTGGATCAGAAAACCATTCAAGTTTAACTAATTGCATATGAATTTGCACTATAATACATTTTATTTAATTGTAAATAACATGCATTTAAATGTCTGAAAATTACATCCAGCTCGCAGTAGCTACGTTCTTTTAAAGTTTATTATTTCCGTAACAACTCGTTTAAGCATGCTAAAGTCTACCACACAAGTTTATAACTTTTAATTTATAGGGAATGGTGCATTCATAGGATTCCTACATTTATTTTTATATAATTTTTTTAATTTAAAAAATTACTAAAAAAGTAACACTGTATGTCCTTATGTTACTAATAAGCACAGTTGAGGCTTTGAATGAACTTTAATCACCACTTGGATTTCTATTGTACCAGTGCAGTGTAAAGTTTAAAACATTTTTACAGCTCACATAGGTTGGTGTTATATATATAATTATATGTATAGCAGAAATTTAACAAAAACATGTTATGAATTATTAAATATGATTTTAAACAAGAGCACAGCATTTCAACACTAAACAGTTTATTTCAGACATGTTGCCACATGGCAGACTGTCCTAATCATGACACGTAACAAGGTGAAGTCAGCCTCATTGTGAAATATGCTGCAATCTGTGGTCATGTTCTTGCACCTTTGTTTAACCCTCGTTATTTCAAAGGCAAACAGGAAGTTGCACCAAATGTGTCACATTGGCCACAGAGTAACTGATTTTAACTGATTAACAAATCTGTTTATAACAAACGAAAACAGGTAATTGTTGGATAGCATTTATCACAATTTAATACATAATGGAGCAAAAAGTAGATAAAGCCTGAAACTTCATAACTATTTTTTGACATATAGAACCTTAATGATTCAGACTCACTGCCAAAGACAAAAGAAACACTTTGGTGTTATATAATAATGATCAGGGGAAAAAAACTAACAACTATTTTCTGTGATAATGAACACTGATTATTACAATCTTCATCATGTAAGTTTACACAATATTCTTTCAGATAATACTGAAATCTCTGTAGGTCAGATGACTCATCTAAAGCAAATGCAGATAAAAATGTCCTTTGGGACATGAGTCAACCAAACAAAACAACTAAATCTTTGGGTGTGTAGTTCAATAACTAAACAAAAAGACTATCATCTGTGTCAATGAATGCCTTGAGGTGAAATACCATATTTTAATCTGCTACATTATGTGCTGAAACATAAAGTGAACATGAGTTCATCTGCTTGACCTGCTCTCTGTGGACCACTTACTGCAGATTTATCAAGTCTTCAAGCTGTAGCCTATGCAAATACACTTTGCGGATAGTGCTTTATGAATAGTCAAATCAAAAAAGATATTCAGTGCACATCAGAGTCTGTTAGAGGATATTCCAAGCCATTCTTCTTGGCTTCAGGTACATTCTGGACTGTGGTTAGGACAGTCTCTACTGGAAAAGACAGGTAGAGGCTTTCCTTGAGCTTTTTTGCTGAGGGCATTTCCTCTGTGCTGAACAATGGGTCGGTCACAGTGAGAGTGATGGAAGGCATATTTCTAGCCTTGCGTTTTGCATTTTTCTTTTCTTGTCTGTATGCAACATTCATATTTGTAACTACCTGTATAAATCAAAAAGAACATGATCAGAACAATGGTGTGAAATTACCAGCTTGTCTGCACTAAAAGCAGTGATTTCAGACATGCTTTTTGAATAAATTATAGCTGTTAGACATGTACCATGACTCTTTAATTTAACTGATCAATTAGTTAATCAATGTTTAACAAAGATTTTAACTAAACCAAAAAATGCTCAGACTTTACCATCTGTTTGATGTTATTCTGTTGCTCCTGCATGGAGGAAAGAAAAGCGTTTGTGTCCTCTTCATTAAGGGTCTCATCCTCCTGGTCTTGATAGCAACCAAGAGGATCAAACTGTGTTTTTAAAAAAATAAGAAAGAAAAGAAAGATATGGATTTTTAATAGCAATTCAGTAACTTCTTATTACTTTCTGTGTGCCGTGGGTGGGTTCGACTGATGGTGGTCTGCATGTAGATGACCTCCCCTCGCTCCTCTTTGTAAGGATGATGGACGTGATATACGACAACTATCACATAAAAATGAATTAAAACCAAAAGTTCTATCTAACCTTTTTCTTATATATTGTGAAAATGAATGTGCAAAATAAACTTAGTGGGAGAAAAATGAAATGACAGTTCTCAAACACAAAGGGCTGACATTGACAGAGACAGAAACATTTACTATGTTACTATATACACAACACACTAAATTACAGCACAGCTAAATATGACATTTATTATAATCGGTTTATGTGAAGATTGTGAAGCTGACTTTAAAAATCCATTTCACAGAGAGAGCAGTATCAGTATTGGTATTGATGATACTTGCCTTCATTCAAATATACCATCTTCATTTAAAGTAGTGCTCACTTTAGAGCCAAATGATGTAATGGGTAGAGTTATGTTTAGCAATAGGGTAATGGGAAGGGTTAGGGTCGGGTTGGAGTGTCTACCTCCACCCATTACGTCCAGCGAGGGTGAGCTGGACATCAAACTCCACTCCATATTTTTATGATTACAAACTCTAACATTAGGTGCGATTAATCATGATTAATTACAGAAAAAATGTGTGATTAAATTTTTTGGACCACTTTTTACACTAAATCACACTACATATTACATAAAATCATTCATTCATGTCACAAAACTATTATATCTAATTAGTTCATTCTCTTACCTCACTAGATAGGCTGGCTTTTCTGTTAAATATTAAAAAGTGTGGGGTAAATTTTGTCGTAGGGTTGACTGATGTCCTAAAGGTGGCCAAAACTGGGTCGAGAAAATCATCCCACTCCACCTGTTTCTCCACCACCATCTGTTTTATGGCATCTCTCAGCAGATTACTGCTGCAATCATACAGTGCGTTCCTCTGCGGCTGGTCTACCGACAACACTCTTTGTGCTATGTTCCACCGGTCACACAGGCGCTTTGTAACCTAAAACAATCAATAATAATCCCGGTAAATCACCTGTTTTGCATAAAAGGTTGGTATTTTGACAAAAAAAAGTTTTACCTCCTCACAGAAGTCAGCACTTTGAGAGCAAAATATTGTCTTTGCAGGACCAAATCTGGGGGGAGGGGTCACATTTTAGCAAATAAGCATATTTATTCTTTATTGATGGGGCAATATTATCTCACCTGAAAGTAGATGAGGAAATGCATCGTGCAACACAGAGACCATCTTTCTTTTGTACAGGAAAGGCCTCTACCCATTTACTGTAATAATCTGTAATAATAACAATGTGTGTATTCCCTCTATGTGCAGTGCCTGGGAATGGACCTGTTTTCGAATAACACAAGTGAAGACATTTGGTTACGCCTTAGAAATGTGTCCTGCTAACAAATTAGACTTCCTAAAAGTCTCTTACAAACTTTTACCAATTATTTCAACGGCCAAAATGTCCCATGGACCATCCACCTTGATGGGTCGTACCGTTCTAGCCAGGTTTTTATTCCGCTCTGCGTGTTGACACGTTTTGCACACTTTAATCTGAAACAGATGATACAGTGATTTTTAGATGAATGTATGAATAAAAACATGACAGTAGCAAACACATCCATTCCTAAAAGGGTCAGATTAATGACATCCACTGCATACCCAATCCACAACATCCTTGACAATGCCAAGCCAGTAGTATTTACTCTGAATTCTGTGAACAGTCTTCTTCTGTCCCAGGTGATGTCCAACGTCATTGAAGTGACACTCCAGGAATATCTGTCTCTTCCGTTCTGCCTCAATCACTACTTCTCGCTTTTCTTCTTTCTTTGGTCCCACATAATACAATCGACCATCTGTAGATAAAGAAAAATTAGAGATAACAAAACAAATAATGCAAAAATTAATAAGATTAGCTAAACCACTAAATATATGTAAAAACACTGCTTATGTTGCCTTTAAAAACTGTTTTACATACTAAAATTGACTGGATTAGAGGGAAAAAAGCACCTCAAACATTAGGAGGAGATATACGTTAGTTTAAAAAACTTGAAAATTGTCCAGTGATAATTATAAAGCACCATACTGATATACATGTAGGCCCGGTTTCACAGACAGGGCTTAGACTAAACCAGGATTATGCCATAGTTCAATAAAGGCATTTAAGTAATTTATATTAACATGCCTTTGAAAAAACATTACTGGTGTGCATCTCGAGACAAAACAAAGGCACTTATATGTTTTAAGATCAGTCAGTGCAAGTTTATCTCAGTTGAAACAGCTCAGAATTACATTTTAATCTGGGACTAGTCTTAAACCTTGTCTGTGAAACCAGGAGATAGAGAGATGGTTTTTATATATAGGTTAGAGGTTTTTTGCCTGTCAAAGTTAACATGTTAACTTGAGAAATAATAATAAAGGCTTTCTGTCTTTGTTTTACAGGAAGTACTGCAAAACATTGAAAGAATCCAAGATTACTAACATTTATTACAATGATTCCGAATATAACATTTGCAAGATTTGTTCTCACCATCAATCATAAATTTCTGAGCATATCTTTTGAGATTTTTCTTGCGAATCGGATTCATGGTTTGAGGATAACAGCCCTCGGCAACAAACGTGTAAATGTCCCCCAGTCTGTTTGAGCTGGACTCCACCACCTCCTCTTCGGCAACGGGCAACGAGTCCACACTCAACATTCTGCTGCGAAAATACGGCCCCAGGCTTTAAATACATAACAGATGGCACCGCTATAAAATCATACAATTTTAAATTCAAAACTACAGGCGCACCGACACAGGGAACAATTAAAACGCGCTTCTGATCAACTCGAGTCTTGAACTTGCACGCTCATACAATAACAGTCGGACGGAAGGAATTAAATGACGTACCACCAGGTTGTATACATTACTCTCGGTATTTATCGCTCTTTTTGGATATGGACTAATGCAAGATATGTCTCGAATAATTATACTCATATACATAGAAAAATATAGCATTATTACATCTGAATATTTCAATTAGGTATTCATTTTATCGACGCTGTTTGTTCCTTTACGGACATATTTCTGGTTGCTCCAAAACAAAAAATTCACTGAGTGGGCGGAGCTCTGAACAGATGGACAGTTCAAACTAGTCTAACCGTGTCGAAATTTGTTCTCGTTCGCTTAAAAAAGTTGTATAAATAGCTGTTACACCTGTGTAAATATATAAAAATATGTAGTTATTATTATAAAATCGGTATTATTTAAACCATGGAGAAATTTCACACATGCAGCTGTTTTTTCAGAGATAATATTTTTCTTGAGGAATATAAACTTCACGTTCGTTTCGTCTCAGAGTACCAGTTCAGGAAGGACTATCAAAATGTAAGTAATCTACAGCAACACTGGCTAATCTCTTAATTTTAAATACTTCGCCATTTCTTTCTGAACACCTGTGACATTTGCTTAAGGTCCTCGGGTCCCTGGGTTGCGTGTCTGAATCTCAGTTCAGAGACGTGCTTGGAAAGGTGAGTGAGCTCTGGAGCAGAAATCACTCCTGTGATAACGATGGAGATCAAGGCTGTAAGAGGATGGTTGTTTATTATTCAGTTGTGTATTTATAGATTCATGCAGAAATCGAAAGACGCCAGAGTCATAAATTGAAGTCAGCAGAGAGAGCAGCTACCATTAACGAGATTTATGCACCTCTACATCAGCATGTTTATCATCTGCAGGTACTTATATTCAGTAGTCCAGGTAGTCTATGATTCAAACTCGTTCACTGATATACTACAGTATCATCTATCCTTTGCAAGGAGTCATTCCTGGCCCCAGAGTTTTTACAGTTGGTAAAATACTGTACTTCAAGTGATGCAACCGTGGAAGGACTAATGAATCTCATCCAGACAGAGGCAGATGAGCTGCTTCTTTACACAGTTTTCAGTTTAAATCTGTTGACTGTCAAATTATGGAAGAAAAATCACGCCGATTCCCAGTGTTCCGAAAGGAATTCTGCAAGGACTTTATAGAAGAGCTGGAGCATTTTGAAAAGTCTGATGCACCGAAGGGCCGGCCAAACACCATGAACAATTACGGAGTACACATTTTTATCATACACACTTAATCCTGTTTGTGTGATTCATATTGCCATCAAAAGGCAGACTAATTTTGTTCTTTGATTAATAATAATTTGACATGTCTCTCAATGAATACAGATTCTCCTCAATGAACTGGGCTTTGATGAGAGTTTCTTCACTCCATTGAGGGAGGTCTATCTGCGACCACTCACGGCTCTGCTCTACAGTGACTGTGGAGGAAGCTGTCTGGACAGTCACAAGGCTTTCGTGGTCAAGTATGATATGCGTGAAGACTTGGACCTTAGCTATCATTACGATAACGCTGAAGTCACTCTCAATGTATCACTGGGGAAAGACTTTACGGAGGGGAACCTGTTCTTTGGAGACATGAGACAGGTGCTGTGAGTTATAGTTTATAATAGAGCTTGAAAATGATGTGATGATTATGAAGACAACTATTGAGAATTCCCAGACAGTTTTTTGCCTACATACACACACACACACACACACACACCCCTAGCCTGTCAAAATTAACTGAAGTTAACTTGAGATACAAATTTTTCATATCCCAATATTCAGGTTTCTACATCTATCTATACTCTAATATTGGTTAATACAACTTAATGCAAACTGAATCATTTCTTTCTGAGTATTTTCTAGATTTAATACTTAATGTTTTTATAATACATTTTAAATAGATCGATATAGAAATCATTTGCTATGGCATTATGTGAAGTGACAATATAAATATTGGATATTTACTTTTGGAAACCACATGCATAATATCATGCCTAATAATTTTCACATGCAAATCAGTACACATCAGTTTATGTAAATGTATTTTTTAATTATCATTTTAGAAGAGGGGAGTCCTTACTAAGATGCCTTTGCATCAGAAAGTTTGGAAAACCTGATTTAATGTATAATCTTCTGCTTAATGCATGCAATCAGTCGAATAAAATAAAATGAAATAATTCCACATTCACTATTCATCTTCCCTAAAATCACAAGCAAACACTTTCTTCATGAAGAGATTTTATTTCATAATCATACAACACTTTAGATTACTTTACAAAGACATTGACAGTTCTGGATGAAACAGTGGGCAGCACAAGCATGCAGCCTAGTAATGCATGTTTAAAGTGTATTTACAGTGTCCTGACCTTGTACGGTTGTTTTAGGTGCCTCTGAGTGAGACGGAGTGTGTGGAAGTGGAGCATCACGTAACTGAAGGTCTGCTACACAGAGGCCAGCACATGCACGGAGCTCTGCCCATCTCCTCAGGCATACGCTGGAACCTGATCATATGGATGCGAGCTTCACGTGAGAGGAACAAACTCTGCCCTATGTGTGGTAAGAGACCCACACTAGTGGAGAGTGACGGAAACAGTGACGGCTTCACCATGGACCCTGACGACACTAGTAGTATTGTGTCATGTTCTTTAACATGATGTTCTTCAGTGCATATTGCTGCTATTTATGAGAGTATAATTTACGGTGCTTTGCTCAGTGGGTCAGCAGTCAGGATAAAATGATTTTGGTGCCTTCTTCAAAATCAGTACTAAAGGAGTTGATTTATGTTCTTGGGTAATTTTGACTGTAAATTACCTGATTAATGCAGTGGTTTTAAAATCTGTTATTGATGTTAGTCAACATCTTAGGATAAACTGTTAATATATACAAGGAGTTTGAGATGTACAATAAAATAAACAAAAAATAAGAACAATCATTTTAAGGTATATGCCTTATATGTTCAAAAACATTAATTTCAGTAAATACTTTTAATCTGCCACCTCATTTCCTTTACCAAAATTCAAGTTGCCAGGAAACAGAATTATTGCATCTTAAAAAGTTCTCTTTTTTCCCCCAGAGGTTAAAGCTCATGTCGGCCAATATCCATCATTTGCAACCTTTCCATTTACACATATTCATATACAGAAAAAAAAAGCATCCCACGTACACTGAACACAAGTTACACAAGCCTTCTGAAACTTTCAAGGAAACAAAATGTAAGGCCAAAATCTCTTTCATTTGCTATTTCAAAGCTTGTTTTTTGGTTGTTTCTTTTCCCCAACTTTGATTTTTGAGTGTTGTAGGCAGGAAAAAAAGAGAAAGGAAGGAAAAGCATGACTGTTTGGAGAAAGGCAACACTACTAGACCCAGAGGTAGCAGTTACGGAGGAAAACAAAATCAGAATCGTTTATCCCTGTCACCATCACATCAAAGGTACTATGATCTTGAATATAAAGTTGATTTAGTTTTTTAAAATGAAATTGCAAAAGGTTTGCACTGCACAAATATAAACTGATTTTGTCTAAAATATATTCTCATTTGTAATAAGAAAATAATCTTTCTGCCTTCACATTATTTATGGTGTTATATTTTTTCCAGTTGATCAAATTTACTGCATTTTCAGCTGTTTTGGCTAAAAATCACAAATGATGATTAATGCATTCATTGCATGAATCATACATTTCGGCTCAATGTTTGCTCTTTAAAAGACTTCTTATGCCACTTCATAGTTATATCTACCCATAAAGTGCTGTCTGATCCATAATTGAACATAAACGTGTGCATTAGCCACACAGGATCTTCAAACAGGCTGAGACGGAGCATGCAATGTTCCGGAGAACCAACATTATAGCGTTGTTTCGCTGCTCATGTCTTTGTGATCTCTGTGTCTGCCTCTAGGGATAATATCTGTGTCGTCATAGTCTGACTCCATCTCAATCTTCACCTGGGGCACGGGGCAGGACATCCCTCTGGTCATTGGCATCGCTGGGGACGATGGACAGGAGATCTTCAGGTGCAGAGTGATGCTGTGGAATGGCAACTTCCAGTTACAAGAGTGAGGAGGAGTAAGAGG
>JAUZSZ010000088.1:8729487-8740968 GCA_034780575.1 Labeobarbus marequensis
GAAAGTCTAATGTTTATCAGTACATTACAGAAAATAATGAACTTTATCACAATATGCTAATTTTTTGAGAAGGACCTATATATATATATATATATATAGGCTTCTTAAAGTTCATACAAATTTGACAAACTGACAAATTGTGTCAAAAATGGAAATCACTAATGGAAATGGATAAAGCCTTGTTTTTTTAAACTGAAGTATAAATGCAATAAATGTTCAGTACACTTGATTTTGCGGATATACAGCAGCCTGTGAGATATTGTATTAATATAACTGTCAGTGTCACTCTTTCATCATCCACACATGGTCCTTACTGACAATCCATCAGGGACACATTCCATAACCACCAGCAGAACCCCACTTATCATTCAACAGACAGCTCTCAATCATCTGTGCAAACAGAATATTTCCAGAAGAAACGGCACGTTGATGCATATGAAAAGCCATTTTTTTTGTTTGGACAGAATCCACTTCATTCTTGCATTGCATTTGTACGTGTAATCAGGGACGCTCAATGATATTCATTGGCGAGATTGGATTCATTCAGCTGTCCGGAGCACAGCAGTCCCAGTCTGATTCGTTTGGTGATAACACCATATGGGGTTTTTTGTCAAAAGATGATGAGATGAGGTGAGTAGGTGCACATTACCTGAGGGATAATAGCAAGCCAAGACGCAGTGCATAGCTATTACACTTCTAGTAAACTTCAGAAGAATGAATGGCAGCAAAACCAAAGTCTGAAATGTAAAATGAAAACATTAACAATTTGGATGTCGTTTGCACCAACTTATTATAAATTCTGCATTGACTGATTCAAATATTTTGACCTTAAAGATGCAAGTTTCTATAACACCTTACAAAACAAGAAAATTGGTTATACAAAGAATTGGAGGGCACAGGTGCTAGAAAACCAGCACTGTAATTTTGAACCTATTTTCTATCATTTGCGGTTCAAATTGTACCCTTATTATCTTATTAGGTTCATGTAAGTCTGATACTTACCCTCTTTTTTTTTGTTTGTTTTTTGCTATTTGTACATATTAAATGTTCTGGGTACAGAATGATAGAAGATAAAAAATGGGCTTATTTATTTATTCATTGTTTTTAGCAACAAAACAAGCAACTGAATTTTAATGTTTAATGTGTTCTCTTGACATTTAAGGTGTTTATTTCAAAGACGCCGGTCTCAGGTCAACATTAATATGTCTTAATCCAGATTTAACAAAACCTCCAAATCCCTGTTGTAGAGAAAACATTTTTCTCCTCAGTCCCCACAGAGATAGATGCGCTGGGTTCATTACTTAGATAAAGAGACAGCATTTTAAGCTGCAGCCGCAATAAGCCATATTCCCCCTCTATTAGACACAAACAAACAGCTCTGGCCTTTAAAATATTGTATTACACTTTCAGAAAAGCAGCATAATAATTACTATGTGAAAATGTTGATACTTGAGTCACCAAATGTCCACCAATAAGCATAATTGCCAATTTGAACAACATCAAAACCCTGGGAAGGGGATAAAGCAATATTTTTGTCTATTTTGCGATCAAACCTGATCTTTTCGCCCTTGCTGGCTCACTGCATTGCCTCATTGTTAAAGCAATAGTTCACCCCAAAATGAAAAATTGCTGAAAATATATTAACCCTCAGGTCATCCAAGATGTAGATCATTGTTTTTTTTTAGCTGAACAAGTTATGAAAAATTTAGTAATACAGGATCCTCTGCAGTGAATGGGTGCCATCAGAATGAGAGACAAGTGATGTAAAATTTCTCGAGTGCAAGTAAATTTGTATTTTTGGGTGAACTATTCCTATTCCAAGAGTAAATCAGTAAATAACCAGGTTCTCTTAGCTTCTTCTCAAGAACTTCAATGCTGGGATTTTACTCTCTTTCCATTTAATGCAAAAAAATGGCTTATCTTACTTAGTATTTTTGTCTTGTTTCTAGTCAAAACATCTAAAAATTGTAAAGATACTTTTACTAGATAAGCAAAATGACTTAAGATTTAGTCTTTTTTTCAGGGCATTTTGCTTAAAACAAGTAAAATACTCTTGTTTTAATAATATTTCACTTACCCCATTGGCAGATAATTTTATCTGTTTTAAGCAAAATGCACTTAATTTAGTTTTTTTGCCCTGGAAAAAAGACTAAATCTTAAATCATTTTGCTTATCTAGTAAAGGTACCTTGATTTAAGAATTTTTTTGATATTTTGACTAGAAACAAGACAAAAATACTAAGTAAGATAAGCAATTTTTTTGCAGTCTTCCCGATTTTTTGGATGCCAGACAGGGAAAAAAAAATTTACTCAAGCATTGCCAATTCATCTGCAGTGCATCACTTGATCTTCTAGCCTCATCCTCTTTTGATGCACTCATCCATCCGATAAAACCAATAATCCATCCTTGTGCCTTCCTCAAGCCAGCAATGGTTAATTACTGTTATTAATGCTGTTATTATTATCATAATTACGCCAGTGTGGATGCATTTTGTTCCCTGCTTTCAGCGAACAAAGTGTTATTTTCAGTGCTGCAGTTCATTTCCTCCCTTTGAGACACCGGCTATAATTATTCCACATGCAGCCTCTCGATGGCCATCACCATGAGGAGGAAAGTGGTGTGAGCAGTGAGGAAATAATGGGAGAGAAGTTGAAGATAGATTGCTCCGCACAGGAATTAATGTGAGTGATGTGTTATGATGATGCTCGGAAAGCAGCATCAATAAGACTGGCTTTAATACGCCAAGTAGCTATCAGAGTCCTTAAATGCAATTTGAGTTCTTTGGGAAGATACATTAGCCTTAAAGAATCATCTACACAATTGCCAGAACCACTGAGACATCATTATGCAACATTCACTCTCCAGAACAACTTAAAAAGTGTGATTATGCACTAGAAAACAGCTCATGCACTCAAGAGTTCAAGCGGCCAGTTTTGAAGAATCCACAAGCCCAGCTCCTTAGAAGTTTTCACAGCTCCACTTATCACTCCTCTAAAAGGCTTGAGAGACTTGCGGGCTTTATTCAACAATGCAGAATAAACCTGAGAGACAGGTTAATTCAAGCTAAATTTACTGAAAGTCACATTAATGTTACTACAAAACCAGAGCTACATTAGCTGGAGCGCAGCAGTCCATATTTAGCAACATCCTGAAAAGGTCTATTAGCAAAGAGGTGCGATTGTGAGGTATTTCAAAATGACTACTGACAACTAAAAGGCAGGTTTTACACATTAATGGCAGACAGTTATAATTATGACAACATTCAAGCTAAAGTTTTTTTTTTCAATCTTCCCAAACAGTAATAAAGATGAAACTTGAACTACACATTTAAAACAAAGGTTTACGGCAGCTAAAAGTTAATTAATTAAAGACAAATGAAGCTTCAAGTAGTGGTCAAGGTCAGGACTCCCTTCATGTTAAAAAATCCTACCTATAAGTTGCCTGCAAATTAATGTGGCTATTGTAGAATAGCCTGAGGTACTCAAGGAAAAAGCTTCTGTTGTACTTAAGGCAACAATTTAATAAATAAAAATTTCATTGGTACTTATTACCATTAAGAAAGAATGTCAGCATTACACAAACCTCATGCTTTTTAAAAGAGAAAGCAGATCCAAATGTTCCTTTTTTCTTGTTGGGCTCATGACAGTAGTGTAATGTAAAAACAATTCAAATGTGCATATAAAAGTTTTTAGAAACAATGCATCTACTAGAGATGAACGTCCAGCTTCATCTGCCAGTCACAACATTGATCATCTTTGACGAATTCCAAAGCTACCAATTTCCCTGAAGTCATCGTAATATAAGCCTAAATTTCACAAAAAAAAAAAATGAATAAAAAATGTAAAAAACTGATTGACAACAATTAATTCATAGAGTCCTTTCTATGCACCTTACGAACTATTATATATATAACAACATGACTAATAAAACAAATTCCATTTTTCCCATAAGACACAGAACGAACTAAAACGATGAAAAACAATGGACTATGTAAACAGCATTTGAAGTGATATGTTCTTAAAAGTTTGATAACTACATGCAGGTGGAGATCTCCTACCTTTATTCCATCTATTATCAAATGTTTTATACAAACCTCTCCTTTTTTCATGCCTAAAAAAAAACATTTTTTACCAACATGTAGTGCAACTAACTCACTTTATCTTAACACACAGTGTGAACTTTTTATATAAAAATCACAATTAAATAAAAATGAAAGAC
Organism: Labeobarbus marequensis; assembly: GCA_034780575.1. Lineage (NCBI taxonomy): Eukaryota > Metazoa > Chordata > Actinopteri > Cypriniformes > Cyprinidae > Labeobarbus > Labeobarbus marequensis. Next base: position 8,733,706 of record JAUZSZ010000088.1, read on the forward strand.
ACGGCCTCTTTTTCTTTGTGGTTCTTAAGCTCGATTGTCCACTTCATCCATTCCCATACCCGATTCTGCTATCTTCAGGTGTGAATGTGCAAAGGATATTTTGGGCTGTTCTTGTTCCAGGTCAAAAGGGATGGGGTCTGGAGCCCAGGTGTCAGGCTCTGCTACAGGAACAGGCAGGTAGCCTTTGTCACGAGGTAGACACATACACCATCCTGCACCCGAGAGGTCCAGATCGCTGTACTTGAAACCAGCACGTTTCAGGATCTTAAAGTCCACCATGTCTTCAGACTCACTCATCTCCACCAAAAGATTCCAGAAGAGACAGCTCAGGAGAATACCAAGGAGCTAGAAGAAACATTAAAATTGTGAAGCGCCAAGAGATGTTTTTTGGAGATGGATCATAAAGAACTCTTTACACTTGATCTGCAAGGGAGACAGAATGCTGGTTACACCCACTGTTACTACTGTATGCTGATAAAGCCACCAAATAAATAAATACTCTGCCATTCAAAAGTTTGGGGTAAGTATTTTTTTTAACAAAATTAATACTTTTATTCAGCAAGGACACATTAAATTGATCAAAAGTACACGTTACACAAGATTTCTATTTCAAATGCTGTCCTTTTGAACTTCCTATCCATCAAAGAATCCTGACAAAAAGTTGTGATTTTCACAAAATACTAAGCAGAGCTACTGTAATAAACTTTGATAATAATAAGACATTTTGAGCACCAACTCAGCATATTAGAAAGATTTCTGAAGGATCATATGACGCTAAAAATTTAGCTCTGCAATCACAGGAATAAACTACATTTTGAAATATATTAAAATATAAACAGTTATGTTCAATTGTAAAAATAGTCTAATACTAATTCTATTGTATTTTGATCAAATAAATGCAGCATTTTTAAGAGATTTTCTTAAAAAACACAAAATTCAAACACTGAACCCAAAAAGTGTTAAAAAAAAAACTTCAACCAAAAATACTTTATTTTTTTTAATCAAAGCACAGAAGTCACAGTGTGCACGTACAGTATATGTGCTCACCAATTTTTTATTTTTACTTTTTGGATCAGAAGGGTAATATCTATTATTTTAATTTCTGTTTTATTCTAATATTCTAATATATTCATAAATATTCACATAATTCTAATCTAAACTATTTTCAAAGCGGAGTCACAGATCTATACTTTTCACTTGTCATTTATAAAGACAAATCCTTGATTTACGTAAAAGCATGATAAAATATACAGTAATACCGTGCATAAACAGAAGCAGATCATTAATCCAACCACACTTTGATTTACTAGACTGGATCTTTGTCACACACGCCATCATATTTGTGCAAGAGGACTGTTCCTCTGCTCTAATGAGAGGATTAATGCATTAATGGAGGATTGTGCCGGCATGGCCATGTGGCTGTATTTAATGTGACCTCTTCCCTCAACACAGCAGACAGAAAAAGAGAGAGACAGATGAGCAGGCTAGTTATTTTGGAAAAACATTTCAAAGTTTGTGCTTTAGCAAGACTGGGCAGCAGTTTCTCCGAGAGTCATTCACCCCTCATTGGGCATTCGCATCTGGTCAGTGCAGATGCCCATTTTCTATAATTTATTGTTTGCCAGAGGATTCTCTAATGAGGCAAGAGTCAAACTGAATAGGTAGTAGGCAATCAAAATGGAAATGTGGAATGCCAGGGGAGATATAAAGAGCAGAATGAAAAGTACACGATGAAGAGATACATATATTTCAGGATGGGATGATATAAATAAACAGTAAGCACAAGAAGGAAAAGATGATCATAAAACCTGGGGTAGTCCAACCGCACAGCAAATTCCAATGGTAGCTCCAATGTTGTCCCCCATCCACAGGTTCACAGCATGGATACAGCCACGCACATGAATTATGCCATCTAAAATTTCACGCTGTAATACAGAAGAGAGAAAGAAATCAAATTCGGTCAAGGTGGCAGGTAATGCTCTGATTTTATGACGGAAACAAGATTAAAATATCACAACTAGAGTCCATCGTAATGACAAAATAGATGTCGTGCTTGTAATGGCTCTGATGTTATTTGCTTGGTTTTTATCTACAGAACAAACAACTGAATGACGCCACCATTACAGATGATTGCACTTGAAATGGCTATCAGAGGTTTTTGTTTTCCTGTCACAGCTTCTCCTTTAAAGATAATGTCAAGTGTCAAGGTCCGGCAAATGATTCTCTCCAAATGGATTGCTGGATATGAGAGCGAGTATTATGTAAAATGACGCAAGTCATTTAACATCAATCAGTGATGGCTGGTTGCAGGCAACTGTGAGAAGGTGGACTTTAGATAGCTCCATTTTACCTGCTCGTTAAGAGTTTTGTAGCCGCAGAGTGTGTTCACAACTTCTCCGACCTGATAGAAATAAACACACTGGACTCATTAGTAAAACTAGTTTTTGAAAACCTTTCAAGTGACATTTCGCCAATGTGATACTGATGTTGCAGAAGAGTGTTGGCTAACTGTAAATGTTGTGTTCTGATGACCTTTGACACTTAAAATGAATTTCATATTTCAGAATTGCATATGGAATTGCAGCACACACTTATAAGCATGTTGATGTAACCTTTAAAGCAGAGGGTCATTGCAGTGATGGAATCTTTAAAAGGACTGATGAGCAGGGAGCCTATCTAATCAATTACAAACAGACTCTAAACCTGCCTCTTCCCAAAAGCCCATTCCAATTCTTCTTATACATTTCATACTATGTGACATTCTACCTCAGCTTTCTAAAAAAAAATGGATGCCATGTTATAAGATGATGTGAATTGAAATAGATGGAGATGGATGATACATTAGAAAGTTCTACAGATTTTCCCAGAATTTTAAAGGGATAGCTCACCCAAAAACTGAAAATTCTGTCTTTAATTAGACATTACTCACCCTCATGTCATTCCAAACCCATTAGACCTTCATTCATCTTTGGAACACAAGTCAAGATGCTTTTGATGAAATCTAAGAGCCTTCTGACCCTACACAGACAGCAATGCAACAGAGATGTTCAAGGCCCAGAAAAATAGTATGGACATCATTCATAATTTTATGAAGCTCTCGGATTTCATCATATCTTAATTTGCATTCTGAAGACAAACAAAGGTCTTACGGGTTTGGAACAACATGAGGGTGAGCAATTAATGACAGAATTTTCATTTTTGGGTGAACTAACCTTATGCTTTCAGCAACCAATAAGAGCATAGTACACCCTTTTAACACATTTTACTGTGTTTGTTGATTTTCTATCAAAACCTGGGCAGAAAAACACTAGAAATTCATCAGATTCCTGAATGTTTGGACCTATCTTGTGCCATTTATGACATTTTGTGCTATTAGGATTGCAGCTGATAAAGAAACATCTGAAGTCAAATATCTGAAACCGATTAATGATCTGAAGCCTTGATCGTGTTGGCAGTCTTTGACTCTTAGCCTGAAAAGGTCTGTGCTCTCTCACTGCAGCGAGCTGTCATACCAAAAGGAGAACCGTGCATTAGTGCCCAATCAACATTTATTAACTCAGAGAGAGAGAGAGAAAGGGGCACTCATAAACAGTAGAGCAGACTCTATGCAGTGCAGGGCAGGCAAATTCCACTCTCTCCATCATGATGCACTCTCCACTGACTCATGGGAACAGCATTTACTAGAAAGCTCTCTAAACCCACCAGAAAAAAGCTCATAAATCAGCTCCCTGTACTCACAGACCTGAGGGTCAGACTGCTTCTATTGTAAAAAGAAAAAAGCACATTCTTTTCAGCAACAAAAGATTACCGGCGAATTCATGAAAAACAGCCTGTGATGCAGGCTTTTCTCATCAGACTACCATGTACAGGGGCGACGTATGCGCTGATTAATGTATCATGACTGGGAGGAGTGCACGGAATGACTAACACTTTGACGGATGCAGCAGGTGTAGGGAACACCGCAGGCCAAAGGACTCGTGCCATTGCAGAAGTGGTACTGGTTTACTTCCCAATCCTTGTACTCATCTCCTCCACAACAAGAAAACTAAAAAAGACAAAGTGAGATGGTGATAAAAAAAAGCAGCCTAAAATGGGAAATTTAATTATAATTTGAGTGATACTTACATCTTAGCATGAATAATAATGATAATAATAACAAATATGATTATGCAGTATTTTTTCTATTATAAAACATATTACAAAATATTGGAAATATAAATATATAATATGCTATCATTCCAAAGTTTGGTCAGTAAGAATTTATGTTTTTGACATAAGTGTCTTATGCTCACCAAGGCTGCATTTATTTAAAAAAAAATACAGTAAAAACAGTAATATTGTGAAATATTATTTCAATTTAAACTTCATTTAATGCATCCTTATTGAGTAAAAGCATTTTTATTTTTGCTTTATTAAAATGTGTAGAAAGCTGGGATACAGAACCATTCAAAACTTTTGAGCATTTGTGTGCTTGTGTTATGAAAAAAATTGTCATTTTTGTGTATGAATGTGACTGTAATTGACAAACTATATTTTTCTGCCATAAAGATGTATATTATTTATGACTGACTTGACGCAGACCATATTGGCATGGGGGCATAATTCACTTAGATTCTAGTAATAAATTTGGTAAACAACCTTCTCTTGCACGTAGTCCAATATGTTTTTGAAGTCCAGGTCATCGTAGTAGTGCTTGATTCCTTCTCGTATACTTTTCTGAAACAATTTGATTGTCTAAAGACAAAGAAAAATTCAACTCATTAACACATCATACAACTTAATATTGCCTCTGCCCTCAATGTTTCTTTACGTCTTACCGTCTTTTCAAAGATCAGGGCAATGATCAGGCCAAGAGCCTGGAGAGCCAGCAGAACACACAGCACACACAGAAACTGCACAAAAAGTTTACTTTAAATCACAGCACAAAAAAATTCACCAGTAACATGGTTGAAGACGATCTTTCCTGATTTTGTTTGTTTTTGTTTAAGGCCATGCCAGTTTCTGTGGCTATTTTCACAGTGAGAAAAATGTAATTATATTAGGTTTTTCAAATTTATTTTGATCTTTCCTGAATAAACACACACACACACGCCCAGGCAAGAAACACTCACCATGTGCAGCAGAGTCTTGTTGTCCCTGAGGGATCCCACCATACCCATCACAGACACAATGAACATGACGAGACCCAGCAGTATGAGGACCACAGCAGGAGCCAAAAACACCCCCTCAAGGGTGCGATTTTTCTGCCTCTCCACTTCTGCATACACTCCGATACAGAGCACGCACAGACCGAGCAACTAAAGGGACAGGGGCAGGTCTGGTAAAACATCCCTACAAGTCACATCAGCTTACATCATTTCATAACATTACGTTTACATGATTAAATCAGAAATGCAGCAAAGATATAAAGTTGAAATCAATGTTTCAATGCACAACCAAGTCATGCAGATCAGTCATCTGATGTCAAATCAAACAATGACTCATTTGTGTTCCTCACATTAATCCTTATAAGACGACAGATGTAATTCTTAGAGTGCTGAGCTAAAACGCACAACTACTGTCAATGAAATGACGCAAATCATAAAGAAGATTGCTGTAGGCATCTTAATATCAATTTGTATCCTAACAAAAGACTATATTAGCGCACAGCAAACTAATTGAAACCACTTCATTTGCAATTTTCTTCGCTGACTGTTCTTCCTGGAAGGTTAATTTAATAAATTTTGTTGTATGATTAACTTTGTCATCTGTCAATTTCAGACTCCAGACATCTTCAATTATTTTCTGTTCACTGATAAATGGCAGTGTTTTAGGGATGCCCAATAAAGAAAGTGTAAAAGCTATGAGACGAGCTTAAAGGGATAGTCCACCCAAAAATGAAAATTCCATAAGAAAAGAAGATATTTTGAAGAATGTTAGTGACCAACCCGTTTCGGGTCCCATTGACTCCCATGGTATTTTTTTCTTTCAGTTTTGGTTTCCAACAGTCTTCAAAATGTTTTCTCATATAGGTTTGGAATGACACCAGGGCAAGTAAGTGGTGAGAGAATTTTTATTTTTGAGTAGACTGTTCCTTTAAGAGTAGAAAAGGGGAAGAGAAAAGATGATTTGAAGAGTATCCTGAGAGGCTTTTCTGCTTGTATCATCATGTTCCAAAAACTCTAATAGTCAAGATAATCCCATAAGGCACTGACTTATTGCATTTCCTGTGAGAAAACAGAAGACTAGTGAGTCTAGCAGAACACTGCGTTCATTATTAAAATAAAATAAACAAACGGTAATAGTTAGTTATTAATTAATATTAATTAATTAATTATTAAGCAACATATCACTGTATAAATCAAGTAAAAAATAAAATAACATTTTTAATTAAATAATTTTATTTTTTACGTCCCCCAAAAAAGGGGAGTGGGGGTCCTCTCTCTTGTGCTATGTGCACATGTAATGATGCACAAAATGAACATTTTTTAATGAAGTACAGCCACCTTTAATAGTATTACTTTAAAATGTGCATAAACATGCATTACATTTTTTTTTATACATTTTTGCCATAATCTATCACTGTGCCTTTTTTATTATTATTATTATTATTACTATTATTATTATTATTATTATAGGCAGAATACATTAAATATTTAGTGTTGGCCAATAAATGCCCAATATTTTATTGATATATAATTAAAAAAAAAAAAAGTCCTAATAACCAATGTAGTTTGCATCCCTAATGAACTGAACAGTTCTATATATACAATCTATGGACATATATTCTATAGTATACAAATAAAGAGGATGAGGAAGTAAGGAAAGAAAATAAACAGACCATAACCAAATCTATATCATTTCAATATTATTATAGTCTACAACCATTTTCAGGAACCATAAAAACAAATCAATGTAAATACCGAATCCCTTCACTGCCATCAGTACAATGTGACACATTTACAGAAACAGTAACAACGTCCTGCGCCTTTAAATCTGTCAGCGACGCGTCTATTGCTTTTACTGAACAGTTTAAAGTGAAACTAGCACGTATCTCTAAATGATCCGGTAAATACAGTCAAAGTTAACAATTATAAAGTTGTTTATTAATATTACCAACACATTCAACACAAACACATGAGCGTACTCATTCGGGGCGAGCGTGTGTGTTTACAGTATGTGAGGGAGAAACAAAGCAATGCTAGGACAGCTTTCATTTTAAACGTACACTTACCGAGAACAGCATTGAATAGACATTTAGAGAGAACTTAACGAAATAATAGA
>JAUZSZ010000088.1:8848147-8865874 GCA_034780575.1 Labeobarbus marequensis
ACAGCTGTATACAAATACTTGCAATATTATTCATAATGAAGGTACCCTAGAAATAGTCATATACTGGCATTGATTCGATGAAGGTAATGGGTGAAAGTTCTATCTGTTGAATTATGAAGTATATTTAAGACTGTTAGATTTGATTTCATAAGATGTTACTTGTAATTATGGAATACTTTTAGATCTTCAAGTGTCTCTATTTTGTATTTGATGGGTCACTGTCTTTGTGCTTTTGCTCACAATTGTTATTTGTAAAAGGTCAAACAAAAATGTGTTCTTATAACTGTTGCATTACCCAAAAACACCATTTCGTTGAGGAAATTATAAAATTGTAAGATGTTTAGGGTAATTTTCCTGTCTTAAATCTTTACTGAAAATTGGCAATGCCCCAAACTTCAAAACAGAGAAACTGATTTTCATCCTATAGAACGAATTTAATTTTTTTTAATGGAACAAGAGCACCTGAACAAGGTCATTTAGATAGGAATGATGGATATTTTCTGTATCCTCAAATCACTGCATTGAATTTGACATGCAGTGTAACACTTGCACTGTACCACATGCAGTCAGTACTGTAATCAGAATTTAAGAGTACTGCATCAAAAGTTTGGCCTTGCACTGCGGGATCTTAATGAAACCCAAGACGTGTAACTTTTTCCTGTTTCTAGAACGGAGGAATGTTTTAGAGCCTGTACTGTAATTTTCAATTTGCAGTTTTTATTAAAAAATGCTAACACTTTTTTACATATCTCAATTCAATGAAAAATCACTTCTCTGAATGTTCTTGTTTGCTGGGTAGCTTTATGCACTTTGCTTCGGAGAGGTCAAGGCATTGGATGTCAGAATGACTTGACTGTGTTGAATGTTTGTAAACCTGATTCTTATGCTGTATCTCATGTTGCTTCCATTAAGCATTTTTATGTGTTATTCACCCTCATTATTATAAACAAACCTTTCTGATCAAGACATTGAATCATTTTTTTAATCATCTACTACAAGTAATAATTAAAAAACCCTTTAAGTGCCTTGGATTTGAGTCTTATAAGCATAAACAAATATCTGGGAAATGTGATATTTTGTAAATAAAAATTTGATCTCTCAGCAAAAGTGAGTATTATGGTTTTTTGTTTTTTATCTTCCTCTCTCTCATTTTAAATCTTAATGCACTAATGGTAAACAATTTTCTATTATTGTATGTGTTTGTATTAATTTAGTTTGGTACATCCATCAATCAGCATTACATCTCTAGAGAGGGACAAAAAAGCAAGTTTTGACCTTAGCATATATGAAAGCCACCAAACAATCTTAAGTGATGTACACACCAGTCGGAAAATATGTTTTTATAGTTAGTAGATTGTGTACTCTAGATTCATACACAGTTGAAGTCAAAAAGTTTACTACATTAAAAAATGTTAATTATTTTACCAAAATAAGAGGGATCATGCAAAATGCATGTTCTTTTTGTTTGTTTTTATTTAATACTGACCTGAATAAGACATTTCACATAAAAGATGTTTACACTTAGTCCACAAGAGAAAATAATAGCTGAATTCATAAAAATAACCCATTCAAAAGTTTACTTACACTTGATTCTTAATACTGTGTTGTAACCTGAATGATGCATTAAGAGCCAGGGGGTGAAATCTTTTTGAATTTGAAGATCAGGGTAAATTTAACTTATTTTGTCTTCTGGGAAACAACTAAGTATCTTCTGTCGCTTTTGAAGAGCAGTACTAAATGGGGGAAAAAATATGATATTTAGACGAAATAAGAAAAATGTACACATATTCATTCTATTCAAAAGTTTTCACACCCTGGCTCTTAATGCTTGGTTTTTCCTTCTGGAGCATCAGTGAGCATTTAAACCTTCTTTAATAGTTGCATATGAGTCCCTCAGTTGACCTCAGTGTAAAAAGATGGATCTCAAAATCATACAGTCATTGTTGGAAATGGTTCAAATACACAAAAATGCTGGAAAACCAAAGAGTTTGTGAAACCTGAAGGATTTTTCTGAAGAACAGCAGGCAGTTTAACTGGTCAGGACAAACAAGGGACTCATGAACAACTATCACTAAACAAAAAAGACAGCTGTGCTGTGGATCATTCAGGTAACAACACAGTACTAAGAATCAAGTAAAAAAACTTTTTTTGTAAATTTTTGAACGGGGTCATTTTTATAAATTCAACTATTATTTTCTCTTGTGGACTATGTAAACATCTTTTATGTGGAATATTTTATTCAGGTCAGTATTACATAAATATAACACGCATTTTGTATTATTCCTCTTATTTTGGTAAAATAATTAACATTTTGCAAGGTATATATGTAAACTTTGGACTGCAACTGTAGCTCTGCATTAAAACAAAACGGAAGAGCAAGTACAGCCAGGCCTGAACACTAACCAATTCATTATCCCAGCATTTTCCCCAGCTGTGATTTTATCTTGTTTTTCCTACACCATCTGCAACAAAGTTTTCCCTTCAGATTTTTTTTTTTTTTTTATCAACATAATTTGTGAATCGGTTCAACTGATTCTTTAAAAAGAATCGATTCACAAAAGCAATGATTAACATTATGTTTTCGCGAATCGGACACCGCCCTTTTGTGCCAGCTCGATTTGCTATTTGTGAATATTTTACCAGTACTGCCGTGCGTTCACTTTAGAGGGCACATTCTGGTACATGGCCAAAAACAATAGCAAACAGAGGCAGTATAGCAAGTCGGGAGATATAGGCGTAAGTTACACCAACATGCACTTTCACGCAGCCGCGCAGTGCGAGTACACGCCCAGCAGCGTACTCCCTTACAGCAGTTAGAGTGGAAGAATAAAGCTTTGGAAGACTTATGAGAAGACGTGCTGAAATTGTAAAATATCGAGCTTGTGTTATATTCTCTTATCGGCTGGTGGTGTATCTTTCAGATGCAGTATATGTGGTGACAGTTTATGGTGTATTAACAACGACAGATTAAACAATGGTGGTAAGTTGTTTTGTCTTTGAAGCTTTACATTCTTTTTGTTTCGTTTTAAGCTGGAGATGCCATGAGTTATTAAAATAAAAAAATATGGCCATGTGAAGGCCGAGGAACGTTTAAAAGCAAGCTGTTTAGTTCAAACTTAAAAGCATCTTTGTTAGGTAAATGCTGTCGACTCGATGTAAACACTGCAAACAGTTGCTTTAAGTTTGTTAAATGCTGTGGTCTAAGCAGGTTTAGTTACTTTCATCATCTATATACATACCAACTGTCACTGCATTATGAAAGTGAAATTATACTCTGACTTTGATTTTGATGACTCGACGATTACTGTTTTGAAAGTCTATATATAGAATAGAGGGATGAGATACAGTAGGGCCTAGTTGATTAGCATTGATTGCTCAGACAACATTTAGTTTTTAAGTTGTCTGCTTTTTTATTTTTATTTTTATTTTTGACATGGCTTGTTTTTCCCCCATGTTAAAAGTCATTTGAATGTCATTCAGAAGCTCTTTAACCCTTATTGTTGTTGGTTTTATCTCAGGTGACTTGAAATGACAGCATGACACATTGTGTTTAGTTGAAACACAGAAGAGAGGGGATTTTGCCTAGTCTCAAGGAAATCCCATATTCATTATATAGCCGTCAAATTTAGAGGAAGGAAGGGAAGGAAGGCAAAGAAAGGATGTAAAAAGAGATGTGTATCCTGTAGTTCTGTTCATATGCAAAGAGTGGTGAAAAACTGATTATCAACATGCTCTTCTGTAATAAGTTTTTGTTTGAGCTTTTGTGCTTCTGCTGTTTTAAAGATGAAGATTTATATAGTATACCTTAGTATATTACAATTGTATTTATTTATTGTGCAATGTATGGCCCGTTTCATGGCCATATTTTGCTAAAATTGTTTCCTCAAACTTGTTTACTTAAATCCATATATGTGACCCTGGACCACAAAACCTTAAGTCTTAAGTGTCAATTTTTCAAAATTGACTTAGATTTATACATCCAAAAGCTGAGTAAATAAGCTTTCCATTGATGTATGGTTTGTTAGGATTGGACAAAATTGGTACAATCCTAACAAACCATACATCAATGGAAACTATTTGAAAATCTGGAATCTGAGAGTGCAAAAAAATCAAAATAATGAGAAAATCGCCTTTAAAGTTGCCCAAATGAAGTTCTTAGCTATGCATATTACTAATCAAAACTTAAGTTTTGATACATTTATGGGAAGAAATTTACAAAATGTGTTCATGGAACATGATCTTTACTTAATATCCTAATGATTTTTGGCATAAAAGAAAACTTGATAATTTTGACCCATACAGTGTATTTTTGGCTATTGCTACAAATATTCCCCAGCGACTTAAGACTGATTTTGTGGTCCAGGGTCACATATCATTCATTTTGCTTTAGCATCCAGATATTTACATATTTATTTATACATTGATATTTATGTATGTATACAGTGTGTGGCTTATTTATGGTTTATTTTATGACAGTCTTGTTTTCTGATGTTGTTTTTTTGTCTGTTAATAAGACCAGCTATATCACTGGTTTTGCTTTAGCATCCAAATATGTGGTTATTTATTTATTTATTTATACAGATATTTGTTTAATTATATATTGTTTCTAGTACAAATGTAAACAACAAATTCTTAAAATCAAAACATTGAAAAGTATTAATTGGTCTATTATTCGATGATAAATGTCTCTGGAAATGTCATGCTGTTAACATTTAAAATACTTATGCTCATTGCGCTTCTCTAGAGTTTAGCCTTCAGTGTCAACAAAACAATATATGGGTTTCTCCATACTTGTATAAACTTCTTTAGTTTGATAGTCTAAACACAATTATGTTATAATGTTAGTTGCATTTTTTACAATTTGCATTCAGCATTGTTTTTTTTATCCCTGCTGTTCCTGTTAAAACTTGTGACCCATTTTTGAGAACCGCTGTTCTATTGTGTATGGCTCTTATGTGAGATGGCATGAATAATAGGTGGTATTTCCTGTAAAATGGATAATTTCATTGATCATTGTGTGACAGTTTCCCATCTACGATGGGCCACTCATCAACTAAACCTTGACCTCAAGTCACTTGCATCCTTCTGAGCACAAAGAGAGGAATTAACATTCTGACTCAGCTGATATACACAATGTGTCAGATGCTGTAGACTGCGAATGTCAGTGAGGTCACAGTCTCATGGATTTCGTGGATCTCAGCCATGTTGTTTTCACAAAGGCCTCATTGTGGGTTTTGATTAAATAGCTTGTAGAAATGCAGTTTCTTGGTCTCTCCCCTGCACTGTACCATCTTAAACTGTGAGAGAGCAGGGGCTCTGTTCCAGAATTCCATTCCCAGTGTTTGTTTTCAACAGAAATCCAAGCCTATTATCATGGCAGATGTCCAGGATGTCTTCATTGCAACTTTTTATTTTTAATCAGTCATCGATTGCATTTCTCTTCTGTTAAACATCTAATAGGACAGTTTAGTCTCTCATTGGGAAAATTATGTTGTTGCCGAAATTTATTGATGATAATGTACCCTATGTATTGTAAAGGATGTTTGCCAGTCATTCTGTGTTTCCCAATAAATCTATTTCATCTGTCTCCAGGAGAATGGGCAGAGCCGCCTCCGTCAGGCCCAGGAGGATGTGGAGGAAATCAAAGTTATCATGTTGGATAACGTGAACAAGGCTGACGAACGTGCAGGAAAACTCGGGGAGCTTGAGGACCGAGCTGATAAACTACTTGAACATGTCAGTTTATATTATCATATTGATAGTTTATATTATCATTTAATAAACAGAATTGAATTTATGCCTTTAAAACGGCTTGACAAAAAGCATGCCCAATTAATTATGCAGTCTATGGTTCTATGATCTTGTTTTATGGTTTGTTGAGGAATCTTATGATCGTAAACTATGTTTCTGGAATTTCAAGTGTTTCTAGGGAAAGCAAGGGCATGTCAAATTGAAGTCTATAAATAGTGTCTAGGTGGGGTTTACGGAAAAAAGAGTGTACAATTTGCATCCTGAGTTTAGTTTACCTTGTTAATTTTAGAAAGCCATTTCCTTTTGTTATGCAATGAAAAAAACTTGTGTTATAGTGTAGCAGGCTGTTTGTGCAATACATGCCACGTGGTCAGGCAACAAGTTCACTTTGGTTTCATGTTTTATCATTTAAACATACTAAGAATCCCATTGGAAGTCTTGGTTGGTCAAGTCACATTTGTTGATATAGAGCTTTATTCAATACATACTGTTTTAAAGCAGCTTCATAAAAGTGAATAAAAACACAATAATAAAAGGGGAAATAGTGTAACTTGTAAAATTTATCAGTTATGAAGCAACAAATTCAATTTCAGCTGTAAAGGAGCACAGTGGTGGTATTATTCCTCTCTGTTTAGTTTAATTCAGTTGAATAACTGTCAGTATCACAAGTTAAATAGAAAATTATGAAATTAGTTAAATACAGTATGCAGTAATGTCATTATTCAGCTCAATTCAGTTCAATGTTGATGTTGCAAAGTTAGCATCGTCCAGTTAAACTCAGATCAAATGTGTTTACACTAGTTGAACAAGCTAAAGGCAACAGATGCAAGAAACCAAAACTTAACAGGGGACTCTAGTGGAGAAGAGAAAAATAAATGGAAAACCCCCCCCCCCCCCAGGAAGCCAGGCTCAGTCAGAGGGCCAGTTCTCATATGGCCTGAACGAACCAGCGTGATTTATGATTTACACTGTGAAGTTGGTGTCAATTACTGGTCCAAAAAAAGACTATAATTACAGTTAAGAAAACAAAACACCCAGTACAAAAGTACAAAGCCTTGCATGTTTTTCCACTCTTGTTTTTCAGATAAAGAGCCTTTCTAACAGTCAAAAATGAACTCCACTTCTGTCATCGAGAATCTCTCTCTCGCTATATATATAACAACAATTATTTTAATGACTGTACTTTTATTTATTTTTTTCAGAGCGAAAAATTCTCAAAGACCTCGACTAAGGTGAAACAGAAGAAGCGCTGGGAGAATATTAAGTACAAAGTGATATTAGCAGCAGTTGTAGCTGCAGTGCTGCTTGGCATTATTGTGGCTGTGGCTGTGAGCTTTAGCGGTGACGACAGTAAAAACACACACAAAGACGCATCAGCAACCAAAGCCCCAGGACATGGCTAGAAGATAAGCTGGCAGAGAAGATGAGTGAACATAAGTTGTGTTTAAAATTCCTCATAATGTCCCCTTGAAAGTCTTGCTTCTAGTACTTTTGTAAAAGTGAAGAAGAGGAAAATTTCATAGATCGGTGAATGTACAAGCTAAATCTGTGATGCTACTTTCTATGACGATGATGCTAAAAAATAATGTGGTGGGCGATATAAATGGTACCATGGTGTCACTATAATTTCTGCTTTCATTTTTCAATGGTAACACACATAGTATGTGGCATTAATGGTAACAGTTTACATGCATTCTTGTTGAACTAAACATATTTTAGCCATATATTAGATAACTCTGTGCCAAATGCGGGTTAAAGTGCAGCAGGGAAGATATGTTAGACTGTGTAGACTTTGTCAGGAAGTAGAGCATTGTTTATAAATCTTGTTATTCAAAGAAAACGCTTTCTTGATTCTGTTTTTCATCAGTGAACGGTGTATGTAATAATATCAGATTTCTTCTGTGAGTTTGGCTTTTCTCATATTAGTTACAACATAATTATTATAATATAATGTAATATAATTATTACAGCCTTGGTACCCACGGCAGTACACATTTTGGATGTCTCCCTTGTATGACAGACCCATTTAGTCTCTGCTAATGAGCTGATGAGTTTAATCAGATGTGTTTGATTGTGGAAACATACAAAATGTGCAGTATTGGGAGTAATTCAGGACCTGATTTGGGGCACACATTCTGTGACTATGGCACATTGTTGCTAAAACTTATCTAAAGGTTTTGAAATTTATTGTTGTTATTAGTACTACCATAACAACCATAGAAACTGAGGAATTCACATATTCCCTCAGAATTCACATTTGTCATGGGAATTATTTCTGTGATTTTTTTTTATATCCACTTCATCTTGAACAATTCATCCTTAGCCAATACAATGTAAAAGCAGATTAATACTGTAAAAATAGTCATGCCTTGGGATAGTTAAATTTGCTGCTAAAACAGCTCTCTGTGTATGCGTATATATATAAATGTATAATTAAATGTTCCTTATGTAAATATACCGTATCTGGCATTTTTCATTCTTCAGGGTGTCATATATTTATTTCCTAATTCTTATTCAGTTTTTATAATGACTTAGTGAGTTCGCAGTGATGTGTCATGTAAGATGTTATGCAAGAATCAAAATAGGAAGCAAGTTATGAGTACAATTTAATGAAATTAAGCTGATTATGATTTTAACGATCATAAAGTATCGACTGAACCATTTATATAACTGGTTTTGGGGGAAAAATCACACTGAAGCTCGAGTTAAAAGCACTGAGATCAGAGTTTAGAAGGCAAAACGCCACCTGGTGGAAAAGAGCCCTGTTGTAAAAAGAGGTGGATTGAGAGTAGAGAACGTATCAAGGAAGTAAATACACATGTAAAAAATTGAATAAATAAAAATAAATAAATAAAGACATTACATGACCACGGTTTAGAACACAATTACAGGTCTACTTTTAGCAGCGTGACTTAAATGTTTATTATGCAGAACATCAAAAGAAATGTATAATAGATTTTGTATAATACGTTTTCTTCTTGTCTCTATTTCTAATAACTAATGTGATTCAGAAGAAAATGAATAACGCAATCTGGAAACAACACCGTCAACAGTGCGCGCGTGACGCGCGTTGTTACTGTTGTCATAGCAACGTCAACTAAACCAGAGCGCGCTTTCGGTTGCCACAATGGACGTCTAAATAGTTTTCCTTACAAATTACAAACTTGTGTTATGTAGAAATTCCCACCCAAAGAAGAACAAAAAAGCCTCACGATGACCCCCGAGTGGAGTGGATTAAAAACGCAGTATGTGTGTTGTTTGACTTGCCTGATTCAGGCTGCTTCGAGGAGTTACTCAGTCGCGATGATGGAGAGGAAGAGCAGAAAATTATACACTTTTTAAACGTAGTCACGGGGGAAGAGGCGCCCTCAGCGTTGTTTTTCTTCAAGAATATACGAGAAGAAGAGGTTGAAGTGGAAATTCCTGTTGGTACGTTTTCATGTCAACGCAAATGTTTCTGTTGCCATTCACAATGTACAGTTTGTAACGACTTTCGCGTGCCTGTGATCTGAAGTTCAAAAGTCGAATGTATCACTTTGTTCACTTATTAATAAGAAGTCTTAAGGAAGGTCTAATATGTTAAATAACAAATGGTACCAAGTCTTTTACGTTTTTGAAAATAAAATGATTTCCCTGTCTAGAAAATGACTCGGAGAGAACCCCATCTGTTTTGTCTGAAGGTTCCCTCATCTCAAACAGAGAGATAACCCCTGCTGACAGTGAGTGTGCTTCCTAAATCGTTAATATTATCAATATGATAAATGCAAATTGCTCAAAGTTACAAATTGTTCTTTTTTTTTCCTTTTTCTATTTTTCTTTGCCATTGTCCGCACATGACTGAAGAGAACAGAAATGGTCAAAACAGACAAAACCAGGACTCCTCAAACCCAGAAGACGCTCAGAGTCAGGATCCTGTAGTTGAGGGCTTGTCAGATTCAACAAAAGGGAATAAACCACCTCCCAATGTAATTCTCAGTTTATTATCTAATATTTATTTTACACATTTGTTAAACAGAATGGTAGGAGATCTGGGAGCTGTTTGAACAAGTTTACCAAACAAGCCAGGCTTATTTCAGTTAGTTTGGCTTATTTTGAACCAAATCAACTGACAATAAGTAAGACTAACTGAAATAAACCTAGCTTATTTTGCAAACGTGTTTTATGAAACAGGCCCCTGATCATCTGTGTGTTTATTTTTAATAATGCTTTGACAAATTTTATTTTTATTGTTTCTTGTTATCACAAGATTGTGGTTCAGGTTGTGTATCACGTAGAGCTTCATGTGGACGTGAACAATATCCCACAGAGGTTTGAAAAATACAATGTCCTCTACTTCCTGAGAAACACCAATGGTAGGTGGAGAGCTCTCAAAATGTGTGTGTGTGTGTGTGTGTGTGTGTGTGTGTGTTTAACATTTCTTATTTAACTGATGTGTCCGGTGTTTTACTCTATCCAGAAACTATCACTGAACCTGCAGATATAAACGAGGCTAATAATTTGATGCCCAAACTTATTGAGTTTGGCATGATGAATGACCATCTCTTGATGATGCTTGGAGGGCTTTTCAACCATGTGTGTGACTAAACATCTCATCCCCGTATAAATGGATTATCATTAATTATACTATGGAAGTGTGTATCTTTATTGAATGCTTTCTTTGCAGGTGTACATCCCACTTCTCTCAGTGAACCAGCTGAGGCTCACTGATGGTGGCTATCATGGTGTTGCTGGCTCTCAAGAGAGGGGCGCAGAGTGTAAGACAACAGGAGATGAGAAACAGCAGCCTGCAGAATCCTGTGGGGCTTTTGAGGTCCGAGATGATCTGCTCCACAGCGCACATAAATTCTTGCAGGTCATAGACCAAACCCTACAGCAGCTTGAAGGTATTATAGTTTCACTTTCAGAGTCAGAAAAATGTATAAGGTATATACACATACACCTTACTATTAAACAGTTTTGGGTTGTTGTTTTTTTAGTGTTTTTTTAAGTTGTCCCTTATGTTCACCAAGATTGCATGTATGATTAAACATTTAAATAATAATGCTGTGAAATATTATTACAATTCAAAATAGCTGTTTTCTATTTTAACATATTTTAAAAAGTAGTTTATTCCTGTGATGGCAAACTAGAAATTTCAATAACCATTACTCCAGTCTTCGGTGTCACATGATGCTCAAGAAACATTTCTGATTGTTATCACTGTTCAAAACAGTTGTGCTTCTTAATATTTTGATATTTATGTTATAGGTGAATTTAAACTGCACATTCCAGACATGGATTTGGAGGGTGGAGTGGAGGTGCTCTTGTCTAATCCAGGCATGGTGGAGAAACTAGAGCAGTGTGTGATGAATTGGCACACACAAATCACAATTGTCATTGAAGAGCAGAAAAGAAAGAAACCACAGGTTTGTGAGATTTAGATGAACTAATCATGATGAAATTCTTATTGTTATGTTGTGATTTTCTACTCAGTAGATCGGTGATGGGCAACCTAAACAGAACATTTAAACTGACTTATTGTTCTTTCTCTTTTAAAGGGACCTGGTCCTTTGGCAGAGATTGAGTTCTGGCGTGAACGTGTTGCTGTCTTCAGTAGTTTGAGCGAGCAGCTGAACCTGCAAGTGGTGAAGAAGATTCTGGACGTGATGACCCGTGCCGACTCATTCATAATGCAGGAACTGGAAAAGACCACAGCCGAGCTTAGCAAATACCATGAGGAGTCTGTCAATAATGTACAATTCCTCACCACAATGGAGAGACATTTCAGGGTGAGGAGTAACCATGGGTAGTCTTTAAAAGAAACATCAAGTTTATTTATAATACCAGTTGCTTCAAAGCAGCTTTACAGTAAGAAAAAAAAAAAAATCAATGTGAGAGTCTAAAAATTCAGTTTGAGAAATCGGTTTCATTTTTCAAGACACAACTTCGGGTACAAGTACAACAAAGCAGCCCAATATAAAAATTCATTATTTAGTCATCCTCATTTCGAATCTGTATGTTGTCATTTTTTTTTTTGGAAAAGATGAAAAACAAAATTTGCTGATGCCATCAGAACAACAAGGCTCAAAAATACAGTGTTTCTCATCAGTGTTTTGTTATTTACAGAACCTTGTCACAGGACTGGATTTTAAAGTGGTCTTGGACACTATTCCTGAACTGATGAACGGGCTGCGTATGATCTGGATATTATCCAGGCATTACAACACAGATGAGCGTTTGGAATCTCTGATGGAACGCATTGCCTGGGAACTGTCTGAAAGGGTTGCAAGAGTCGTGAATGTCCGTGTTCTGTTTAAGTGAGTAAGCAAAATCTGTAAAAGTAGCTCAAACCACAAGCCAGCAGTAACATGCACAGAAATATGAAAATGTTGCAGGTAGCATTTGAGTTTGAAATGAATTCTTTTGGGGTAAAAATAAAAAATAAGGATTATACTTTTTGCTAAATGTTTAATCAAATTAGAAGTTTCACACAGAAAAAATGTTAAATTACAATGATTGTAATCACCACAGTCATTAATATTCTGCAGAGACAAGAGGGTGGTGGCCAAAGCCAAGGCTCAGGATGGAAAGCAAGTCCTGGATCAGTGGAAGGCCAGTTATTTTGAGGTCCGTGCACGGATTGAGAAATCAGACCGAGATCCCCGCTGGGAATTTGATCGCAAAAAGCTGTTTGAAAAAACAGACTATATGGCTTCAATCTGTCAGGACTTGTATAACATCTTGCAGGTAAGCCAAATCAGACCAAGCATATTTAATTTAATACGTGAAGAAATTTGTCCAAGGAAATATTCCTCACAGACAGTAACCTTCTCCCAAATTAATAATCACTTATAGACTCTGGATGAGTTCTACATTATTTTTGGACCGGAGTTAAAAGCAGTGACGGGTGATCCAAAGCGAATAGATGAAGTTTTACACCGTGTAAACTGCCTCGTTGAACCCATTGAGGAAGTTTCCTTTGACCCTTTTGACATCCGCAAAATGAGCAGTTGGAAAATGGTCATGCAAGAATTTAGAACAGAAGTTCAGGTACAACTTTGTGACAACTGCATTGTCAGTGTTCATATTTTATTAATTTTGATATTTATGCTGTATTAATTGGTATCTTTCGTTTAAGGCAATTGAAAGAGAAGCTATCAATTTCATCAATTACTCCTTCGTCGGCAGCCTTTGACCTGCTGCTGAAATTTAAACACATCCGCTCCAGAGATGCCATCAACAATCAGTTGATGAAGAAGTTTAATGATATTCTTGCTCAGTACTGCAAAGAGGTGCCTCAAGACATTAAAAACCTTTGAAGGACATGTTTGATTTAAATGTTGACATGGTAATACAGAGATTGCATTTCTTGCCATTCTCATGTGTCTTCTTTGGTATTGTTGTTGCCTAGATGGACCTTCTAAATGACATGTTCTTGAAGCTCAAAGATAACCCACCGCTCAATAAGAATAATCCTCCTGTGGCAGGAGCCATTATTTGGGAGCGTTTCCTGCTAGACCGCGTGAGGTACCCCATTAGACGTTTCAAGGAGGCTCGTGAGATGATGGACAATGAAGAGGGGAAAGCAGTAGGTCCTTGTTTTGCTTAAGTAAATTTTTTGTTACTAGAATGACAAGGTGAGTGTAAAAAACAATTAAAAAAGTTAAATGTTAAAATCATAATGTAGTTTGCACTGTAAAAGTCTTGGAAGAGGTGCATCTTTAAATTCATGCCCTTTAAAGCACCACCGCTACAGCCGTGGACATTTGGATGGACGTCTTTGGCCATTGCATAGTATCATTTTTAAGTGTCCCACTAGAGTTGCATTTTCATACAAGTTCAAGTTTTAAAACGTGCCTTGAGGCCCCTGCATTCTGTTCCAAGTGTGTGACTTACTTACAGTGTAGTTTTTATGCGCTGTAAATGCCTCCTAAAAAGCCTGTCCAATCAGGGGCAGGTGATCCCAATACCATCATCGTTATTCAGGATTTTGTATTCAACCCATGATGGGTTAATTTTAAAAATGTGTAGTTTTGCTCTCTATGCAATCCCAACCTGTATGAATGAAAATGTCCTGACTGTTTTTTATTTTTCATTTTGCAGGTGGTATCCAAATTCTTAGAGGTGGCTATGCGTATGAGGGACTATGAAACGGAGTTGTTTAACCAATGGAGAGCAGAGACCAGTCAGACTCTGTCCCTCCTGATGAAGAGAAGTGTGCTTATCACGGTCAACAGTGCTGGGGCTGTCTGTGTAGACTCCACACAGCTCAATACCGTATGTTGCAGTGACAGGGAAAGCTATCTGTCAGCTGTGAGAAAAAGATAGCAGTGAAAAATTATAATGGCCATTACAATATTAAAATGCCTAGACAAGTACTCTCAGTGTCTATGTTCCCCTCTGTCTCGAAGCTAACGTGTACATAAAAATGTGCTTATATGTGAATATGGCTGTGATTGCAGGCTGCTCAGGGGTCAGAGAATGCTGTGGAAAAGGATGTGAGCTACTCTGTCAATTTTGCCCCTGAACTGCAGGAGATCATTGCTGAGACCAAGTATCTGGATTACTTGGGCATCTTAACACCAAGTGAGGCACAAAATGTTGCTCTGCAGGAAGACAAGTTTCTGAGGTAGTCTCCCTAACTTTTCCCTGAAAAAATGTGTTGTGACATTTGACCAATACAGACATCCTTGAAATATTTCTTGAAGCGTTTTGACCTTTTTTTTTTTTTTTTTTGCATGTAGGCACATAAAAGGACTGAAGAAGTTAGTAAACCGTTACCATTCTCTGATAGACAATCTAAATGATGCTGAGTTCTCACTAATGGCTGATCAGGTGCAAGAACTGAGGCGAGTGCTAAGCTTTGGGTGCAGAAGAGTCAACTGGAATTTTCTAGGTATGTTACACAGGGGATACCACTTATTTGCATACCCCATAATAATATTTGTAGTTGCTAGTTTTGTAGTTCTGAAAGTTCTAACTGATGTAATTTCTTAAAAAACAAACTTCATTTACACTTGTTTTACAGGTATACCACAATTCGTCCAACGTGGAAACCAGGCCACTTCAAAATTTGAATCCCTTGTGAACCAAATTCAGAAGAATGAACGAGACATTGATGAAAAACTTAAATCCATTGAATCGGCAAACCTTTTCAAATTTCCAGTGGCAGATAAAAACGGATACCTACCAGGTTAAGAGTGTTATATAGTCATTCGAAATACGGCCCATAAGCAGACACATCAGGTACATAGTGGCAATGTGTTATCTGTCTGTTGTTCCAGGAATTAAGGAGTTCTGTGACTTCATTGAATGTGAGAGGGCAAAGGCAGTGAACCTTCTTGTAAATAAGTATGCAGCTATCAGTCCACTCCTCACGAAGATAGAGAGTCTGATTATGGGGACCAGCACTGGCAAATCCAAATGCATGGCTCAATTCTATGCTTATTGGGAGCGCAAGATCTTTGATTCACTTAGCAAGATGGTGCTTCAGTAGGTTTACCTGACTGTTTCTCAGATGCATTTACAAAGATGGTCTTATGCTGTTTTATGCTTACCATTACCATTGTCTTTCAGCAATATTCAAGCTTTTAACACCACACTGATGGGCACTACTCCACTCTTCCAAATCGACACCATCCTAGCTGCACCTGAGATTGCTTTGCTTCCCAAAAGCAGTGAGGTGTACAAGCTTATTAGAGAGTGTGTCGGTGACTGTATGGAGAGCACCAGGGTATGTTGACAATGAATTACATTTAGATAGAAAATGCAGCTCTGCAGTGATGATCAATTTTTGCAGGCCCTCCCAGAAGTTAGCAACACCGTGGTTCCCTCAATAAAAACACAACTGGATTTTTCCATTGGCTTTTGGACACTTGAAGAAAATAAGCTCTATGTTCAACAAAAGATCAGTATTCTTACATGTTTTGTTCATCATGATTATCTTCACAAATGAACTCAACATTTATGAATTTAAAAGAATTTTAACTCTTTCGGCCTTTATTTAAAAAATAAAGATCTTAAAAAGCTTGAATTAGAATAGTTTCTAAGAGTGCGATTATAAACACGGCAAGGCTGTGAAAGCAGACTAGTTAGTAGAAGAGTTTTCCTGTGATGATCTATACTACCCCTGAAAACCTAGTAGTCTAGCAGTATTTTTCAAGACAAGTAAAGGCTTTAAAAAATCATGAGGGTGTATTACTGCTGTATTTTATGTCATGGAAAAAAAGATGAAATATATTGAGCTTCTGTTAACTACAGACTAAAAAATGACATATTAACTCAAAAAAATGACTTATTACAGACTTGCTAACTAAATAAAAACAGTGAATTTGGGATGATGGAATTGAAAGTACTTTACTGGGTTTCTGGGTTTTGGCCTATAAAATTGCATCATCCCTGCAGCACTCCATACTCTGTTGTGCAATTAGAAAGCAAATATTTTCACATACTGTATGTAGTACAGATTTAGTGCAATGTAGATATTTGGTCACTCAGGTCACTTTTTTCCCTGTTTATCACTCTTTAGCTGTTTGTTCGCTGGATGCATGGCAGTTGCATCCACTGCCCTCCACAGCATGTGGATGGTGAGGACAAACCATTCATCTTCACTTTTTACAGTGACGTATGCCAGCTTCCACAGATAAATGAGCAAGCCACAGCCGTCTCCCAGACAATGCAGCATCTCCTTAATGGAATCAATGCCTACCTCAAAACCTGGATGAGCTATCGCTCTCTCTGGAAACTCGACAAGGCTATTGTC
Source organism: Labeobarbus marequensis (assembly GCA_034780575.1). Lineage (NCBI taxonomy): Eukaryota > Metazoa > Chordata > Actinopteri > Cypriniformes > Cyprinidae > Labeobarbus > Labeobarbus marequensis. Next base: position 8,864,640 of record JAUZSZ010000088.1, read on the forward strand.
ATGGAGAAGTTTGCAGCCAAGAGGCCCTCGTGTGTGATGTATGATGAGAAGTTTCAGTTCTATGTCAGGGTCAGCAATGAGGTGGCAAAGCAGCCCTTGGTGAAGCATGAACACATAATCAGACTGAACTTGGAGCCACTTGCCCGTGCCATCCAGGAGAACGCTCAAGCATGGGTCACTTCTCTGGGCAGGCTGCTCAATGACTCGGCCCGAGAGGAGCTTTTCAACCTGCGCAATGAGCTGTTGGTGAGAACAATTGTTGCACTGTTTTAAATGTTATCTTTGCATCATCTAAGAAACGATTAAGTGAAATGTTGAGATTGTGAGGCAGTCTGGTTTTAAAGAATGAATTTACTGTGAACAGAAATTGTCAGATAATTTGAAGAGGAGCCCCAATACCTTGGAGGACCTGAAATTTGTTCTGGGCACAATCACAGACATTAGAGATATGTCTCTCTCAGTGGAGATGAGAATCAATGATATTCAAGAGAGATACAGGACTCTGAGCATTTACAATGTGGAGGTGAGTAAACTTAAGCCTATCAGATGATAGTGCAACAGTCCATTTTTCCTTAGGCCTACTCCAATATGTTTTATGAAAGGTGATCAAATGTTTTGTGGTGCTTTTATTGATCCAATTTGTGCCAGTCAAGCAACTAGAATTAAAACTACCATTCAAAAAGAGTCACTACAACTTTATTTTGTTTTTAGAAGAAGTCTCTTATGTTCACCAAGGCAACATTTATTTGATCAAAAATACAGAAAAACTATATTTTTATGAAATATTCTTACTTTTTTTAAAAATAACTGTTTTCTATGTTAATATATTTTAAAATTCTACTCATTCTATGGCAAAGTCGAATTTTCAGCATCAATAGCTCCAGTCTTCAGTGTCACATTATCTATGCTGATTCTCAAGTAACTCAGGTGCTCAAGTAACATTTCTTATTATTTTCAATGTTGAAAACAGTTGTGCTGTTTTCCCCTGATAGCATTTTTTCTGGATTCTTTAACGAATAGAGTTAAACAAACAAACAAAAAAAAAAACATTTATTTGAAATAGAAAGCTTTTGACATTATAAGTGTCGGTCCTCTCACTTTTGATCTATTTAATGCATCCTTGCCGAATAAAATTATAAATTTGATCTGCTTTACAATTCAAGACTACAGAGGAAGAGGTGCAGCTGTCTGCAAACATCTTCATTTTGTGGCGTGAACTTTTTAAAGAATCTAGA
>JAUZSZ010000088.1:8865974-8879998 GCA_034780575.1 Labeobarbus marequensis
AGACTATCTATATATATATATATATATATATATATATATATATATATTTGTGCTTTTGGGATTTTAGTTCAAGAATTTTTTTTTTAATATTTCTATTATTTAAGGGGATTTTACTTAAAGTTTTGGTCAGTGCGTGCACTCACTGGCTTAATTATGCACTTTGGCGAATTCATCAGAAACAACAAAGTGCAGATGTACATGTGATGTAAATAAGAGATTCATTCATCATACACTGCAGAGTGCTCACACTCGCGCTAGACTGAATTCATTATTATAGCCTATTATTTGGAAATGTAATGTTCTTTGCTCGCTGTATAATTTGTTTGTTGTTTGAATAATAGTGGACATGCGGCAATAATTAAACTTAACATTTATTTTTTATTATGTTATCAGTTTAAATACAAATTCAGTCTTTTAAAATATTTTATGACATAACATTGTACTTGTCCAAAATGTTATGCTGAGCGTAGTTAATAGATTATATTAGGCTACAGTGGTTTGAGCGCGTTTGACTATAGAGTGCAATTACAGAGCTATAGTGTTTATGTGATTGTCGGTCGCTGTCTTGAGAAGCGAAAAAGCTGACGTGAGTGCTTTTTACAAGTCAGAAGTTAAAATTACGGTAATATCGCGTGAACATTTCACATGAAATTCTGTCAGTGAGGGGGAATTGTAAGGACACGGGACACGCGCTGGGAGGCGCGCAAGAAAAATACAGCTGCACTAAGTATATTTCTGGTCATTTTAATATGTAATTAATCACAAAACTGTCACAAAAATTACGTATCCTGGGGATGATCGAGGGGCACAAGAAGAATCTGGAGGGGCACAAGGAAAATCTGGGGGGCATTGCTCCCCCTTAGACCCAGCCCTGCGGCAGGGGGTGCTGCAGCACCATCAGCACCCCTAGCTCCAACGGCTATGGCACTGGATTTTTTCTTTTTTTTTTTTTCAGGCAGGGTACAAATGATTTCAAAACATTTTGGCCGGTTTATATATATCGTGTATATATTCTTTATCTCGTATAAGATGCATTTGGTTGAGTTGCGCTGCAGTAAAGCGCTTCATTGTAGTACTACGGTGATTATCACTTCAGTGCGCAGCGCGAGCAGGACAAACAACGATAATATTAATATTGACTATGACTGGGATTGTCGTATACATAACATTATAATGAGAAAACTATTATAATAAAACGCTGTGAATTTTTAGAGTTTAGTTGCCATGTTTCTGCATGTTGTTGCGTGAAGAACGTGTCCACAAAAGGAGTTCATTCACTTCTGCATTCAGGGCATTTTGTGCAGATAGCCTATAAGTCATAATATTAACGTTATGTTGTATAAATAACAAAGCGTATTCTATATGAGATAAATGAGTTAAATCTCATTGATTTAAAAAAATGCTATGCTTCATTCTACTGGTCATCTTCACCGCGCGCAGCTCAAAACAGAAATGCAGAACATTATAACCATGTCATATCCATAACGGTATAATGAGAGTACTATTGTAACAAATGTTGTGAATTCTTATTAGGGATCGCTGACGTTTAATGTTAACTCTTTTAATCAATACATAAAACATTATTTACCCCGTTTGTAACGGCGAGGTGTGCATTACACATTTTCCCTATGTGTTAACGTCAGTGATGACTGTCGAATGTCTGACTTGACTCTTGGTAATGTGTTTTGCCCCGCCCCCAAACATATAATTCAACTGTCAGTCAACTGTCGGTAAGTTCCGAAAATTCTGATTCGAATATGAAAATCCTTAGTCGGGGACACCCCTAATTAATGGTTTGTTAATAGCGAGAATTGAACCAGAATTTTTGCAATTTTAATGTATAGACTGCAAACAAAGACTGGCTCAGAGTAAAACATTACAAGATAATTGTGAGATAAAATTAAAAACTGGATATTGCCACATTTTTACACTTTCAATGTCACAATTATGGGAACAAAGACGCAAATTTTCAATTGTGATGACTAGCATCAGGTCCTTAGCTGATTCAACTTTAATAAATAGTTAATTGAAATATTGGTATCTAGAATGCAGTGAGCCCAGAGACTGTAGTGTACACAGTGAATTTTAAGTTGTGCTGTTCGTGAATGTCTCTTGAGATTCTTGGCTTTGACCAAGAAACAGTATTTGATATATAACACATTATCAAGCGGATTGTGAGACATTTGAATAAAAGTGTCTGCTAAAAGAATACACGTAAAAGTAATGTTAATGTAAATAGACTTCCATATAAAGCGTGAGGAGCCCATTAATGCCATTAGAGCCAACTAATATTAAATATAATGTAGAAACTTTGATTTTCTGTAAAGCTGCTTTGCAATGATTTGTATCGTGAAAAGCGCTATACAAATAAACTTGAATTGAATTAATGAATTACATTAAAATAAACAGCAGCATTTATTTGTATTTTTCTGCATCTGTTTGATCAGAAATACAGTAAAAGCAGTAATACTGCTGAATATTATTACAATTTAATTCATTTTGTAGTACATTTTAAAATGTAATTTTTTCCTATGATGGTAAACTGATTTTTTTTTCTTTGTAGTAATTACTGTACTCCAGTCTTCAGTGTCACATGATCCTTCAGAAATCATGCTAATATGCTAAGTTACTACTGCTCAAGAAACATTACCTATTGTTATCAATGTTGAAAACAAACACTAACGTTAATGGATTTTTTTTATAGTTAAACTCCATTCTTCAGTGTCATATGATCCTTCAGAAATATTATCTTCTTATTTCTTATTATTTTCAGTGTTGAAAACAGTTGTGCTGCTTAATATTTTTGTGGAACCCCTGATAGCATTTTTTTCAGGATTCTTTAACGAATAGACAGTTTAACAACAACAAAAAAAAAAACATCATTTATTTGAAATAGAAAGCTTTGATATTATAAATGTCGGTGCTCTCACTTTTGATCTATTTAATGCATCCTTGCCAAATAAAATTATAAATTTGTTCTGCTTTACAATTCAAGACTACAGAGGAGGAGGTTCAGCTGTCTTTTTAAAGAGTCTAGACGGTGAAAGAGTGAACTTTTTAAAGAGTCTAGACGGGTTGACCGCAGCCTGGCAAAAGTAAAAAAGACCTTTGCAGAGGTAGTACCGATCATTTACCAATCAAGTTAAATTGCTGTAGAGAAGCAACATAGTTGATCTTTGATTTCTAAATGTTCCAATGTTCCAATCAGATCACTCTAAACCAGACTGAGGAGTATAAACAGGAGCTCTCCATATTTGCAGAGAGCTTCAACATGCATGGGCCTGGAGCTGTGGGAGATGATCTAGAGAAAGGCAAGAGTACTATCCTGATGGGTTTTGTTTTTCATATCTTACCAACCTAGTATTACATAACTTTAGTTTTTGTACTCTTTTAGGCTTGAAGATCATGGCTACGTATGAGACCGAGCTGGATAAGGTAGAGGCAAGCCGTCAGGATCTGGCTAAAGCTGAGAAACTGTTCAACCTGCCCATCACTATGTACCCAGAGCTTCTCAGTGTACAAAAGGAGATGAAGGGCCTGAGACAGATCTATGAGATTTATAAAAGCCAGAAGGTTAGAATGACAATTCATTATATAAACTTTGACTTATGTTCTGAGCAGTTGTGACACCAGTGTGTGAATATTCATCAGGAGGCTAAGGCAGAGTGGTCACAGACCCTTTGGGTGAATCTGGACATAAAGCTCCTGCAGGAAGGTATAGAGGGACTTATCAAGAGCTTGCGGAAGCTGCCAAAGGATGTGAGAGCTCTTCCTGTATCTTTCTTCTTGGAGGGCCGCATGAAGGAATTTAAAGAGTCAATTCCTCTCCTCTTGGATCTAAAAAATGAGGCTCTCAGAGACAGGTAAATGCTTGTTTTACGGTTTTGTTTTACAATGTTTCAACTTAAAGTGGTTCTGCCTTTAGGGATCTTCAAAAATTTAGCTTAATCTAAGATAAAGCACTAGATATATGTATATGCACTATGAGACTTAAGTGCTCACTTGGTTTCTGCAGGCACTGGAAGGATCTAATGGAGAGGACAGGCACCAGCTTTGAGATGAACCCAAACACCTTCACTCTGGAGAACATGTTCTCCATGGAGCTGCACAAATATGGCAACGTCATCAGTGAAATCGTCACCTCAGCTGTGAAGGAGCTCGGCATTGAGAAGGTTAGAAATATCATTAATAATGAAATTCAACTGCAAGTGTTAAAGGAATATTACACCTAAAATTTTTGTCATTGTTTACTTGCTTGCATGTCATTCCAAAACTCTATACATTCCTTTCTTCTTTGGAACATAAAAGGAGATAGCTGGTATAGAAAGAAAAAAGCTGATAACTGAAACTGTTTGCTTATCAACATTCTTCAAAATATCCTCTTTTATGCTCCACAGAAGAAAGAAATGCACATAGTTTTGGAACAACGTGAGGGTAAATAAATGTAAATGATTACAGAGTATGCTCGTGTGCATTTTTACAGGGAGTTAAAGAAGTGGAGGCAACTTGGGAAACTATGAAGTTTAGTGTGCAGCGGTTTTTAAAAGGCGCACAGGAGCATGGTTTCATTCTTGGTGCTGTGGATGACATCCTTCAGCACCTGGATGATGATGCCATGAATCTGCAAAGCATGGCAGGCAGCCACTTTGTTGGTCCATTCCTGGCCACTGTACAGCAGTGGGAGAAGAATCTATCACTCATCAGTGAGATTATTGAGGTCAGCGGAAATCATCACTGCCAACAACAACTTGACTTTAAAACTGCACTGGCTCATGTTCTTATTTCTTTACTTTTATTCTGAAATGTGTAGGTATGGATGTTAGTACAGCAAAAATGGATGTACCTGGAAAGCATCTTCATTGGAGGTGACATTCGCTCTCAGCTACCTGAGGAAGCCAAAAAATTTGACAATATTGACAAAATGTTCAAAAAGGTAAGGTTCTGCACCAACAACAAATACGTAACCCTGTTTTTGAAAATAATGTAAATCCCTTCTCTTTTGAATACCACCAGATAATGACTGACACAGTGAAGGACCCTGGCATAAAGAGGTGCTGTCTGGTTCCAAATCGTCTGGCCGATCTGCAGAACCTAAGCGATGGTTTGGAGAGATGTCAAAAGAGTCTTAATGATTATCTTGATTCCAAGCGGAACGCTTTCCCACATTTTTTCTTCATTTCTGACGATGAGCTGCTGAGTATTCTGGGCAGCAGTGAGCCTACTTGTGTGCAGGAGCACATGATCAAGGTACTTTTGTGTACTAAAGAAAAGCATCACTTTGAAGTCAGCGTGAAATAAATATTCACCCTAACTGTTTTGTAAATGCAGCTTGTTGATCTCATTGGGAATAATTCCCATGCATTTCAGTTTTAAAATTCTACTGACCATATAATTTTTAACAAAAATAACTCAATCTTCCAGTAAAATGACAGACTTCCTAGAGGCATCAGTGCTGTATTACGCAAAAGCAATCAAGTTACCCCTGCCATTACCATTACCATTGTACTATTCACAGTCAACCTTGATTAGTTTCCATGAGCTAAAGTGTCCAATAATTTGAACTAGAGGGAAAGAAGTAGAATTTGACCAGTCATATGAGCTCAAAAAGGTGACCCATTCCATGTACAATAAAAAAATAAAAAAACATTATTAGACAACTCACTATTATTTAAGTGTTCCTCACCCTTATATTAAAATCATTCAAATGAACTGAATTCTGGTCCAAAATTAACAGCTGCACAACAGACCATAAATGAAACAATCATCCTGTTTTTCCTCATCTGCAGATGTATGACAACATAGCAGCTTTGCGTTTTGATACGGGAATGAATGGAGAGATGGTAGCAAGTGCAATGGTTTCTGCTGAGGGGGAGGTGATGGAGCTCAAACAGCCTGTACCTGCAGAGGGCCGTGTGGAGGACTGGATGACTGGAGTGCTGCTAGAGATGAGGAAAACCAACAGACTTATCACTAAAGAAGCTATTTACTTCTACAGCCACCGAAAGACTAGGTGAGGACATGCACTAGACCATCATGAGTCAGTGCTATCAATCAAAATTTCTTCTTGAACTTGCTTGTCTGTCTGATTAAAAGAATTTGTGGAAATTTTATAATGCCCGTCAGGGTGGACTGGATGCTTGACTACCAGGGAATGGTGGTGCTGGCCGCAAACCAGGTGTGGTGGACCTGGGAGGTGGAAGACGTCTTCAAAAGAATGAGTCAAGGAGAAAAGCAGGCATTGAAACAGTATGCAAAGAAAATGCACAAGCAGATTGATGACCTGGTGAGGCGCATCACACAACCCTTAAAGAAGAACGACAGACGGAAAATCAACACTGTGCTCGTTATTGATGTCCATGCTAGGGACATCGTGGACACTTTTGTCAGAGGTAGGTGATATACAAAGAATTTACAGTCTTGTATAAGTCACTTAAAACCTCCAGTTGGTTGCAGTTTTCTTCCTAACACACACTTTTTCTGTGAGCAGTATCACAGATGCCCGTGAGTTTGAATGGGAGAGTCAGTTGAGATTCTACTGGGTTAAAGAGCCCGATGAGCTGTTTGTGCGGCAGTGCAGTGCTCAGTTCTCCTACGGCTATGAGTACATGGGGCTGAACGGCCGGTTGGTTATTACTCCCCTAACTGACCGTATCTATCTCACACTTACTCAGGTACTCTGACAACACAGCGGTTTGCTCTAAATGGCCTGTTTTGTATGTACATGTCTTATTAATACCTGGTATCATGTATTGTCAGGCTTTGTCTATGTTCCTGGGTGGAGCACCAGCCGGTCCTGCAGGTACGGGGAAAACTGAATCCACTAAAGATCTGGCTAAAGCTTTGGGGCTTTTGTGTGTGGTCACCAACTGTGGAGAGGGCATGGACTACATGGTAAGAGATGTGCTGCCTTATATTCTTGTGGAAGCAGTGACACATTTTTGTTTTCCAGAATTCTTTGATGAATAGAAGGTTCAAAAGAACAGCATTTATTTGAAATAGAAATCTTTTGTTAAAGTTTAGATGTCTTTAATGTCACTTCCCTATCATTTAAATGTCTGTTATTAAATTAGATTTTGATTTCTTATCCTCTAGGCTGTTGGGAAAATCCTCTCTGGTTTAGCTCAGTGTGGAGCCTGGGGCTGTTTTGATGAGTTCAACCGCATTGACGCCTCAGTGCTGTCAGTCATCTCGTCCCAGATCCAAACCATCCGAAACGCTCTAATGCTGCACCTCAAAAGGTTTCATGTGAGTTTGTTAATGGAATATTTTTCCTGAGCCACTAGTCAATACTGAAAGATAATTGTTGTAATTATTTCAGGCTCTGAATGTCTTGTGTTTTTGTGTTTTTAGTTTGAAGGTCAAGAAATCAGCCTGGATAGCCGTATTGGGATCTTCATCACGATGAACCCTGGTTATGCTGGCCGTACAGAACTTCCTGAGTCAGTGAAAGCTTTATTCAGACAAGCGGTAGTCATTGTACCGGACCTGCAGCAGATCTGTGAAATCATGCTGTTCTCTGAAGGCTTCCTCATGGCTAAGGTGGGAACTCCTTCTTTGTGAAAATGAGGGCTGGGCTTTTAGTAGATAAAATAAAGTAGAAAATTCAGTCATCATTTACTCACCCCACAAGTCCAAACCATAAGTCTTTTGTTCATCATCACAACATAAATGAAGTTATATCATGACAACATGACATAATGCTGCTACACAAATAGCATATAAAATGACTCGTAGCAGATCTATACAGGTGGAGCTGGGGAGGGTGGAGGGTTTCAGAGGACCTCTAAAACCACGCTGCAAAATGCTCAAATAAATGCTTTAAATGTAGAACAGCAAGCTCATTGGCTGCGTATGCAACATAAACCAATCAAAGCTTAGAATATCATCACTTTAATTTAAGGACCCATCAGCCTGTGCCATCTAGAGATCCATGACAGAACTTTGCATATATTTTTAATGAAACCTTAGAGATTTCGGTGAGTCCGTTAAAAGTACATGCAGCCAACACTTATTTTGTGTGGAAATACAGCAATACAAAGCTGTTAGACATTTATACTGGTCAGTCACAAAAATTCTTAGATTAGTTTACTAAGATGGTATCAATAGAATCTCACAAAAGCATTGCTAATCAGAATAAATATAATCAAAAACATGCACATGAACATTGAACAGCGGTCCTCAGACATCAGCTGTTTTAATTGTGTGTAAACAGGCAAACAGAAAACTAATTGTTAAAACTAACATAAATTATTTATTTGCAGGTTTTGGCAAAGAAGATGACAGTGCTGTACAAACTAGCACGGGAGCAGCTGTCTAAACAGTCACACTATGACTTTGGGCTTAGAGCACTGAAGTCAGTGTTAGTAATGGCAGGGGAGCTGAAGAGAGGTTCACCCGATCTCAGTGAGGTACAGATCTCTCTGCATCATCCACTCCTCCTTCAACCCACCTCAGTGAACTGCATTCACTAATTTACTCCTGTTTTCTTTCTCTCCCTTTCTTCTTTCTTTACTCCCACTAGGATGTCGTTTTAATGAGGGCTCTTCGAGATATGAACCTGCCCAAGTTTGTATTTGAGGATGTACCTCTGTTTTTGGGCCTTATCTCAGATCTGTTCCCTGGGCTTGACTGCCCACGTGTGCGTTACCCCAGCTTTAATGATGCTGTAGAGGCCAACTTGCAGGAGAATAAATATATTGTGTTGCCCGACCAGGTGATTCAAAACTCATTCTCAATGGATTGTAATGATTGAGTGTACTGATTCATGACTACTTTGTGAATGTAGGTGGACAAAGTGGTGCAAATGTATGAGACCATGATGACCAGACACACAACTATGGTGGTTGGACCGACAGGAGGAGGGAAATCTGTGGTGATCAACACACTCTGCCAATCACAGACCAGGTCTTTGTCTACTCCTAAACAATATATATATATTTAGTATATACACAGAATGTCTAGAAATTCTGCTACATATACACAAACAAGTTGTTCTCCCAGGCAAGTACACAGAACTATTAAATTTTATCTGTAGGTTGGGCCTACTGACCAAAATGTACAGCCTGAACCCTAAAGCGATGAGTGTGATTGAGCTGTATGGAATCCTGGATCCGGTCACCCGAGATTGGACTGATGGGATACTGTCTAACATATTCCGTGACATCAATAAATCCACAGACAAAAAAGAAAGGAGGTGAAAGTCAAAGCTTATAATGAATAATTCATCTATAGTACATCTATTTTAAATCAAAGGCATGTAACTGAACAGAATTCTACCATAACCCTGGCTTGGCTTCACAGGTATATCCTGTTTGATGGAGATGTGGATGCTCTATGGGTGGAGAACATGAATTCAGTTATGGATGATAACAAGCTTCTCACACTGGCTAATGGAGAGCGAATTCGCCTACAGAGCCACTGTGCTCTGCTCTTTGAGGTATCATGTAAACCCTTCATTTTGTCAAAGTACAAGAACTGTTGTAGGCTTGCAAACATATGTGTGTTTTAGGTAGGAGATCTGCAGTATGCCTCCCCTGCTACTGTTTCTCGTTGTGGAATGGTGTTTGTGGACCCCAAAAACCTTCGCTATGCTCCCTACTGGGAAAAATGGGTCAACAGCAGAGCCCTCAAAGTAAGACTATTTCTATGCTGCCCTTAACTTAGCCTCAAAATTTCAACTGGCGGTTCTTCAAGCAAGAAGACTGAGAGCTGTATATTTTATATATTAGTGATATTCAAGATTATATTTTCAACATGCCTTTGCTGTGTCAACAGGAACAGACAGATCTCCGTAGACTGAAAAATATGTACCAAGTGCCATTGATATGATAGTGGATGGTATAGTTGATGGTAAACAGACAGAGAAACTGAAGACTGTGATCCCACAGACGGATTTAAACATGGTGAGCGAGTCAGTAGAGACCTGGACAGCGCTACAATGTAAGTGATCTTTATAGCATGTAACACAATCCTCTTTTTTCCTTTAGGTGATGCAGTTGACTGTGATGCTGGAGTCTCTACTGGAGAATGAGGACTTCATTTCTGAGGAGCTGGAGTGTTATTTTCTAGAGGCACTCTACTGTTCACTTGGGGCTACTCTTCTGGACAAAGGCCGACAGAAGTTTGATGAGTTCATAAAAAAGTTGTCCTCTCTGAACAGTGTTCATGATGAGAAGATGCTTGCTGGCCCTGGACAGATTCCAGGTGAGGTGGCAGCCGGGTCCAAAATGATATTTTTTGCCATGCTTGGTAATAGCGGTGAATTAAGGAAATATAAGTGTTTCTTACCACACCTGAAACTATATGCATAATTTGATAACATGTTTTAATAATGTATTCTTATTGTGTAATTCATTTATTTTTAATCTTTCATTTAATTTTGCAGTTTACTTGCCAACTCTCTATGATTTTCATTTTGATGGAACCCAAAAGAAGTGGGTTCCCTGGAGCTCCATGGTCTCAAAATACATTCATAACCCTGATATGAAATTCATTGACATCCTTGGTAAAGCAGCTTACTTTTCTTTGCTTCTTCTTTGTCTTTCTCTAAACTTTTTTCCTTTTCTCTACTAATCTACTCTTACTGGTGAAAAGATTGGAAATACTGAGATATAGTAAAACAGTAATATTATGAAATATAATTGCAACCTAAAGTAACTGTTCTCTACATTAATATATTTTAAAATGTATTTTATTTCTGTGATGGCAAAGTATAATTTTCTGCAGCCATTACTCCAGTTTTCAGTGTCATGTGATCCTTTAGAAATCATTCTAATATGCTGATTTGTTGCGTAAGAAACATTTTTCAACGCATGCATTAGAGACTTCTTTTAAAATCATTAATAATAATCCACACTTTTGACCGGTGTAGTGTATTTCTTTTTATTCAGTATGCTTCACTGAAGTCTTACTTCATCCATTACTCTCTATCAGTCCCGACAGTGGACACCACTCGTGCTAATTGGCTGCTGGAACAGATGGTGAAGGTGAAAAGGCCAGTGGTACTGGTTGGAGAGTCTGGCACCTCTAAAACAGCCACCATCCAGAACTTCCTGAGTAATCTTAATACAGATACAACTGTAAGTCCATTGCTGTGACTATCACACAAGCGGTTTAAAACCAAAAATAATGCACTCCAGTTGACCTTAACACACAGGATAACAAGATGCACCTTTTCCCAGATAATGATGATCATCAATTTCTCGTCGAGAACAACATCTATGGACTTGCAGAGGACTCTGGAGGCAAGTGTTGAAAAGAGAACCAAGGACACATATGGTCCTCCAATGGGCAAAAGGCTCCTTGTGTTTATGGATGACCTCAACATGCCAAGGGTAAGAATGGATTTATACCACAGGTCATATCTGACCCTGAACTTTCACCTCACTGCTCATTGTGGATTCACATTTGTTTGATCTCAGGTGGATGAATATGGCACTCAGCAGCCTATAGCTCTCCTAAAGCTGCTGTTGGACAGGGGAGGCATGTATGACAGAGGAAAGGAACTTAACTATAAACTCATAAAGGACTTGGGCTTCATTGCAGCCATGGGAAAGGCTGGGGGCGGTAGGAATGAAGTGGACCCTCGATTCATCTCTCTTTTTAGTGTTTTCAACATCCCCTTCCCTCAGGAGGAGTCCCTGCATCTCATCTACTCTTCTATTCTTAAAGGACACGCCAAGGTGTGAGAAATAATTCAGCTCCCAATATCAGAACAAATGGCAATTGCTGTCATAAAGTCATACAAAAGTCTCTATCTGTCTATTTTATGCCTGTGCCAGCACAATCATATCCTATCGAAATATTACAATTCTTTTTCACTCATATTGTATTGATGATTTGGATCCTTGTTTTAGTAATGAAATGAAAGATTTTAATCAACATTTTTACTATTGTATTTTTAGCCCTTTGAGGAATGCATTCAAAACATCTGTGACAAGTTAACCTTCTGTACTCTGGAGTTGTACAAAACCATAATCAAGGACCTACCGCCAACACCTTCCAAGTTCCACTATATCTTTAACCTGCGAGATCTCTCCAGAGTCTACCATGGCTTGACGTTGACCAATCCTGAAAGGTAAAGAGTTTCATAATTCAAATGAATTAGAAAGAACTGAGGAAGTTCTTTTTAATTCGATGTTTCCACTACTCAAATAAAATAATAATAATAATTATAATAATTGTTGTTGTTGTTGATATTAATCTAATTTAATTAATTTTAATTTTATTATTAATATATTGAAAAAAATCTAATATGCATAAAATAATAATAAAAACACAATCAAGATGTAAACTGAAATCATTTAATTTTTACTCTCAGTAACAATTTTTTTAAGTATTGTTTAGTTTCTGTTAATAATATATTATAGTTAATAGATTTATTATAGTTAAAGTTCTGTTAATATTTTATTATATTGGGGGCCTTTGAATGTTATACTCAAATAGGTTGAGAAACACTGCTCTATACCATTTAATACTCTATACCACTATGGTTCACTATTCAACACTATGCAGTGTCTTTTATGACAAGTTTGTGACATTTATTTTAATTATAAGCGTGTGTTAACTCCCGCACCAGGTTCAGTACGGTCACCCAGTTTGTCCGTGTATGGAGAAATGAATGCTTAAGAGTCTTCCACGACAGACTTATCAATGAAACTGACAAAATTACGGTATGCTTGCTTCCTGTAGTAATAACGTAATAACTTCTATAAATACTATATATTAATGTATCTGTAATATTTATAGAAAGTATTTTTAAATAATTATTTTAAAAAGTATCATGTTACAAAAACATGTAATTGTCTCCATCTTAAACTACACACTTATTGTAACATGCCACAACTTTGCTCTCTACAGGTCCAGGGGCATATAAAGAATCTGATTGAAGAACACTTCAGATCAGACCTCGATTCAGCCATGAGAGACCCCATTCTGTTTGGAGATTACAGAACAGCTCTCAAGTCTGAGCCAAGAGTTTATGAGGATATACTGGACTATGATGCATCAAAAGCTCTGTTCCAGGTGCATGTCTTTATATTTTATTTACATTTACATTCATGCACTTGGTAGATGATTTTATACATTTATACATTTCATTCAAGCTATAATTTTTTTTTCAATTCATGCATTACTTGTACACACCCTTTCCAAAGCAGAAAGCCATTAATATATCTGCAAATGAGCAGGCTTGGCAATCCGAAGCTTTTATTATTGGTCATATAACACTTTTTTTTCTCTGACCCCTGTAGGAGATCCTGGAGGAGTTTAATGAAAATAAGACCAGAATGAACTTGGTGCTTTTTGATGATGCTTTAGAGCACCTGACCATCATTCACCGCATCATCAGAATGGACCGTAGTCATGCGTTGCTGGTTGGCGTAGGTGGTTCAGGGAAACAGTCTCTTACAAAGCTTGCTGCCTTCACCGCAGGTTATGAGGTAATTCATCAGCTCAAACTGTTTCCGCCGGTTTTCATATATTTTTTAATGCAAATTTATATGTAATTTTTTCCTGTATTTTTTTTTTTCACTTTACCTATTTTGTTCCTTTTATTCTTTCCAATTTGGTAATTTAGGAATTCTGTGAATCTGTTTATGCTCTTTGTTTATAGGTGTTTGAAATTGCGCTTAGTAGAGGATACTCAGAGATTAACTTCCGTGAGGATCTAAAAACTCTGTACCTTAAATTGGGTATAGAGAATAAGAAAATGGTCTTCCTGTTTACTGATGCCCATGTGGCTGAGGAAGGTTTTCTGGAGCTCATTAACAACATGCTTACATCAGGTATTTAAAACAACTGACTTAATGAAGTTTCATTTAATGTTAATGAATCTGTTTACTTTGAGTCCCTTTGGATGTAAACATAAACAGTTGTCATAGTTTTATGGATTATATTAAAATGAAATGCTAACAGCAATTACTGTGTGTTGTCAGGGATGGTTCCAGCACTGTTCCCTGATGACGAGAAGGAATCAGTCCTGAACCAGCTGCGAGATGAGGCTATGAAAAATGGCTCTGGTCCTT
>JAUZSZ010000088.1:9305490-9316707 GCA_034780575.1 Labeobarbus marequensis
TGCAATATGAAGGTAGAAATTTCAGTGACATTCATCACATGTGGTATAACGTAAGCACAGGTGTGTATGCAAGGTTTTTTGTATGTCTACGTTATGCAAGAGCTCTTTTTGTATAAGCTAATAATATCAGCCTAAAAGTGGTTTTAACCTTTCATAAGTCATTCAATAATCACAAACAAATGTTCTCTTACCTCACTGTCTGCTGCCTGCAAGGTGGACCTTCTTTAAAGTAGATACATCTATCGAAGTTGTGGCACAGTAGGTACTATGTGTAAAATGCATACACGGAATGCAATGCAAGTAGCTTCAGATAAAAGTGTTAGGTAAATGCATAAATGTGACATAAATGTAATGTTTCCAGTGTGGAAAAAACAACATATGCTCATTGAAAATATGTGCCTCTGCCTACATTTCTGTAAAACTCAAAAAACGTACCTACAAATCGATACAGTTTCCAGTTGAAATGAACACTAGTGGCAGTAAAACTCAGACAACTTTTATTACTTTTCACACAAAGAATGATTTGCACATCCACAGTTTCTATTATTAAAGCCTAATTTTCGCATAATTATTTGAGGAATATTATGTTATGAATTCAAAACAATTTTAACATGCTCCGAGATTTAAAAACTGATACTTTTGAATGTGTTGTCACATATACAGATTCATATGCATGAGTTTTCTAATTCAGTAGGTTTGCTCGGTAGCTCACGTGATACGATATTTCATTCGAGCTCCAGTACGAACCCTAAAAAATCCCACAAAACAACTAAAATCCCCAGAAGGAAGTTAAAATAGCTGCATCAACAAATGTGTTTTTATATCACTTTTGCATTTGTTAACACTGTCGGGTAGGTTTAGGGTTGGGTTGGTGTAGAGGATATTTCTAACACGATAGAGTAATAACTTTTAGTAACACTCCTCAGATATTTGAATTATGAACCACTGCAATACCTGAAGCAACGTAATACAAACACAGCAATACGTGCCTATATCAACGTAACAAATACGTGCCAGGGTAACGTATTGAAACCGCATTTTAAACGTCCACTCACTGGACGTTTCACTTTGAAACTGCCTCGAAATGTGCAGTAAGGTACGTATTAACAGTGTTGCAGAAATGTATTTAGAGGCACGTATTTCAAATGAGCCTGGGTTGAAAAAAAATAGCAGTACATAGTATATATTGGTATACAGTACACAGAGCATATACCAATATATTTCACATATAGCCATTTATATTGAAAAAAAACAGACAATAAAATATCATACTATTATTTAATATTATAAAGATAAACATACTGCTTCTAATAAAATAAGCTAGTTTTTATACTGCACTGATCATGAAAGTGGAATGAAACCATAAATAAACAGTAAGAAATATATACTGCTACTACTGATAATAATAATAATAATAATAATAATAATATGCTTTCTGGGGGCCCATAGACCTGATTTTAAAAACTCTGCTCTAGAGATAAAGCAACAGTGGAAAAAAATGTCACGATCAGCTAATGGCACAACAAAAATACAGTCCAAGCCACCTGCAACTATCCTGAGCTGTGACGTTAAGAGACAGTAGACAGAGAAAAGCATATCCAACAATCCATTTTGAGCTATTAAGAGCATTCCAAAAGAAGTTGGGCACTGGTAAAACATTTACCAGGCCTATAATACAATGAAATATCAGAGTATATGTAATTGTTGAATAGCTATTAATGGAGAAAGATGCTGTCTGCAGCCAACTGGTGTAGCTGCAGCATCTACCACCAGAGCTGCAACTAACACCAAACAGCCATGCTACCCAACCAAACCTTGATTCTGTTGGTCTATAGATATAACCATCTGTCCTCCCTTTACAAAATCTTTACGTTTCTGCATTCAGATGAGTGATTCTTGTCATTTCAGTGCAGATATACCAGATCTTCTAACACTGCCATCCTGGTCCAGAATACGTTCTACAGAACTGTCTCAATGTTGTGTTGTCTCACTATCCTGAAATGAAATGTCTGACTTTTTATCACCAGCACAAGTAAACACCAGCCCTGGCATGAGAAGATTACAAATCAACCCTTTTGTTCATATTTTTGCCATGCAGCGAGAATACAAATGGATGGTTGTGAACATGCAGAAGCACGGAGCTGCATTACCAAAAAGGTGACGTAAAATATTTATCTGTCTCTGGTGGGGCAGAGGTAGTTGCTGAAGCCCAATCACCGAATAAGTCAAGCACATAAGGTTACGAAGAGAGACAGAAACTGAGGAAGAAGACTGGTAATATCATGTAAAATAAAAAAAATAAAAACACAAAGAGTTGATTATTACGAACAAAGCAATTCATCTCAACAGATTAAAGCAGACTAATGCTATGATGAAGACTCAGGCTTGTGATATTTTCCAAAAAGCCTACCCGGTCCATTCTCCAGCTGAATGGAGAAAGAGAAAACATCTTTCATCTTTTTGTCCATGGATTGATGCCAAATTGTTAAGAGCTCGCTCAATCTTTATGAGGCCAGCTTTGGATTTAGTGTCGCTTTGTTTCTACATCTTCCCATTTGGCAGAGGCTACCTCAACCAATATACTCACACCACAAATTTAATTAGACACACTAAATGCAGTCATGCCGAACCCCAGCAACACTTTTGGCCACTTGCGGCTTTTCAAAAAAATAAAATCAGATGTCAACATGTCTGAAACAATTTATGTTTGTTTTAAGTGAACAGATGAAGAATACTTCCAGTCAAAACACAATGACTTGCAGTTTCAAACATGATTAACTTTCCTGTCAGATGGCATGTAAATTTTGCACCCAGTAAATGAGCTGTTTTCAAAGACATTATTATTGATGAATCACTGACTGACTGAATCACTGATTGACTGATGTCTTCTAGCAACCTTAATAACAAATCACTGCACACTGCTCCCATCAAAAAAGATTTAGACTGAAATTGGGACTTGTCTCAAGCAATAGGCTCACGTCTGAGTCGAGGCACAAATAATTGTATTAAAGTCTTAGTAGGCTCTCAAATAGTCTAATATTTGTCAAGTTAAGTTCTCAAATTGTGACTCAAGATATTTTACCTTTAGTCCACTGTACTCTGCAGCAGACCCTTGGTCCACTCCGGTGATATAAATGCCCAGAGCATACTCAGCACCACCACGGATCATCAAACCCAGAGATCGCCCATCATCCAGTGAGATATTCACCTTGGGAGAGAACACACACATTTGTATATTATCATGCTCATCTCACTTGTTTATGTATTCACTAACAAGTCTTCACAACAGCGCAACACCTAAAGCAATCTAACAGTACACGTCCAATTCATTCCCCAGCTGAGCAATAGGCTCCCAGAGGAAACTTTGGGATTGCTAGCTAAGAAAGGGTTGAAAGTGTCAAAAAGTTCAGCTTTATCCAAATGAGATGAAAAACAGCTGTGACGTCTGCCACAAGTGTTTCAAAACCTGCCGATAATGGTGGAGTTTTTGTTGAATTCAATGCATAAATCACAACTACATATTTCTAGATTCATCTTAGATTCCAAACTCAGCTTTGCACTCTTTCATTGTCACTAGAATATGGCTGCATTAACAAATGTATATGTACGTATTTATGCTGTATGTTTAATTTAAATATTTTTTCTTTTTTTCCATCTGTAATCTCTTGTAATTGGATACATTTATTAGTTTCATTAACTTTAGACACTTTTGCCCCTGTGAAAGTGTCTTGTTAAATGCTTTTCACAATGTTACTTATACAGTATATTTATTTTCACTAACAATGTCCACTAGTGAATATAGAGGTATGTCTGGAAAATTTGTAATATTTTCATTATCTTCTCAAATAACAAGTACATAAAAAAGGTTTAAACCTGGAACATAAGTGAATTGAACAAAATCTCCTTACAATGACTGTATATTGAAATCATTTACAGTACATACTAAATATAGACACACTGCTGCACATTTTACAGGCACTGCTTCAAAGCAGCAGGTATCCAGTACTTTAATTGAACATGTACGACACAGTGGATTATTGGTTAGCGGGTGGGATATTTACCCCCTAGTTGAGATTCTGGTTGCACACTTCATTTCATTCATCAGTTATGGACGCCCCATTACTAAAGGAAAATGCTGAGGCAAGGAAGAGGAGGTGACTATAAATTGACTCACCCACCCATCAGGATTCTAGTGATGTTCGACCTGAATGAAATACCAATAAGATTCAAGTCTGGAATGCAGCACAACCAACGAATGCGGAATGTAAACCCTGATGAACATTTACCAACAAATCAATTAAAGCTGTGTTTATCACCTCTCTATGGGCTTGACTGTGGGTTTGAGCTGATTATGTTTCATTAGTTCTCATTCAGATATGATTCTGCTCAGCATTATTCAGACTAACTGTGAGGGTACATTCTGTTTCTGTTTGTAGCGTTATGAAGCAGCCACTTTCTGACCTCTTACAGAGTCATGCACGTTTCACAATCCCTCATAGTTTTGTCTGATTGGTTACACTGATGTAATGTACTGCTTGTTGGCAGGATCTACAAAGAATTCAAAGTGTCTCATGACCTTAAATGTCAGCTCTGCAGACAGCACTAAAATACCAATATTATTAAACACAAATGTACATGTGTCTACACAATTCAGTACACAAACATCCTTATTCATTCCTCATGCATTACACGTAGTGTGATAAATAGGTAATATGGATTTGGCTAGTTCATCTGAACTCAGATGATAGTTCAAATGGGTCATATCAATCACATTGACATAGAGAGCATTTCAGGTGAGCTGGGCCCAAAGCATGCCTGAAATACTCTTTCAGCAGCCCCACATCCGAGCCAAAACAGCACAGACCCCTGCTAAAGGATCTCTGCAGCTAACATGCTCCACTGCCTCCATCCAAAACAAATACATCACTGTCAGTGCTTGTAATTAGGGCTACCTTGAGTCATCCATAATCAAATCTGAAGAAACAAACAGTTTTTGTTGTTGAATTAACCACTGTCTGAAATTTAGACAGTTATTATGAGTTAAAATCTCTGTGTTTGTGTTTACGGCATTATAGGTTTTATAGGCAGTTAAAGGAATGGCTCACCCAAAAAAATGAAAATTTTGTGATCATTTACTCAACCATGTCACTCCAAACCTGTATAAGGGTTTTTATCTTTCATCTTTCTTATGCTGAACATAAAAGTAGATATTTTGAAGAATTTTGAAGAACCAAACAGTTGGTGTCCCAATTGACTTCCATAGTAGGGAAAGAAATGCTATAGAAGTCAATGGGGACCATCAACTCTTTGATTAACAGCATTCTTCAAAATACCTTCTTTTATGTTCAACATAAGAAAGAAACTCCTGCAGGTTTGGAACAACATGAGAGTGAGTAAATGATAACAAAATTTTCATTTTTGGGTAAACTATCCCTTTAAGGCCCAAAACAAGGTCCGCATCTGTCGTGATTTAAGTCAAATTTATTTAGCATTATTTTATAAAACAATATTATTATTTAATATTATTATTAAATATACATAAAATATATCTCTCTAACAATATGATTATTTAGCTATGAATTTTGTCCACTTAAATTTTTTTTTTTACTTATTTTCTCTTTTCTGGCTCAATGCAGCGAGTATGTGATGCCACATGGCCAAAACACTCGTCCATATGGAAAGGAACCTTTAGATATGCAATATAAAACTCTGATGATACATTTTTAAATTTGTGAGTCACTGACAGGTGTTGTATTTAGTACATTTAGTGGCAACTGTTTAGGGCTTTTCAGACCTTGTCAACAGTGTTGTGATTGGTGACTGCTATCCTTTGGGTGTTTTTAGCTGAAGAGGCAGAATACGGGATGAAGGTGTGAAAGGGCATAGTGGGGAACGTTGATGAATGTATGTGTGTGTGTGTGTGTGTGTGTGTGTTAATGCACCTACAGAGAAAAAAACCCTTGCAAAGCTGGTTTGCAGTTAGCAGAAAGGAATCACTGAGGCATTACAATCATTTCTACACTCATTAGAGCTGTCATTTTAAATATGAATAAACTGAGTGACACAACACATAGACGGAAAAGCCACAGATGTTTAGCACTTTACAACATCACCCTGAATTTTAAATGGCTTACAGTACGTTCCACTCAATCTGTCAACATGAGCGGCCATTTACACTCACCTTCTTCTCAGCACCCTCGTGCCAAATGTGTGTGTGGCCATGTTGCTGGATGTCCGAGTGTCTTCCTCCTAAGCCATGCTGCTCCACCAAGTCTGGTGGTGGGGACACACTGCGGCCCTGAGGGTCCACCCATGTGTACACGTGATTGGTCACGTAACCACCTGGGATCCGTCCCATAGAACAGACCGACATGGAGAGCTTCTTAGAGCCTTTCAACACCTGTGAAGGGAAAAAAGATGTTCGATCGGTACGAGGCTTTCAGTTCGGTACGCATTACAAACTGAACGATTCGTTGGACTAATCCTATTATATTTGGAAAATAAAAGAGTTTAAAGTGTGTGAAATATAATGTTCTCAGTGCCACTGCGCTCAACAAGATAGCCCAATTGACGTAACAGGCAACGTGCTGTCTGTTATGCAATTATATATATGTATGTATGTATGTATGTATCTCAGCTGTAATTTTCTCCTCCACAAGACTACACAGTGATTTGACCTACTGTAGAAGTGTTTCTGCATACATGGCCTGCAAGAGCCAAACAAGTCCAATAAAAGATCTTACTGACTAGTGCAGGTCTCTTGTGAATTGGCTCAAGTCATGTAAATCAGACCCACCACCTCCCTGTACTGCTCTCATCTCTATAAATGTCCACAGACATCCATCTCTGACATTTAATATGCTTTATAGAGACAGAGCTGGACGTCTCAGTGGGGTTGGGAGTTGTTTTTTTCAGTGCGACTGCAGATGCAGATGCAGAGACACCACCTCCCTGCACTGAGCAGAAGGTTCAGACAGACACCAGATTTTGAAGTCCCTTGGAAAGGTTGGATCAAATCACTTAGAATTACTTCCAACAGTATTTTCAACTCAGTGCTACAGAGAGAATATGAACAGTAGCCAGTGATTCTCCTTGGAGAAGCTCGCTGACACTGACTTCAAATGATCAAGACAAAGACGAAGCACTACAAAGATTATGAGTAAGGACAATTAGAGACATATATGGAACATGTTGAACTTCAGAAAGCTTCTCAATCAAGATCAAAAGCATTCACTGGCATAAATGTATGAGCAGACAGAGCCACGCAAGTGAATGAAATCCCTCTGGCTCACTCACAGAGAAGCACCCATGTTGGTCATTTACATGGATCTACATAGATTAACATAAATGTTTAATTGGAGCAGAACAACACATTCAAAGTGTTGCTCTTTCTGGTGCTGCTGCTGTTTCTGCATGAATTATGAACAATGGCATGTGTGTCCTGGTTTAAAACTGCACTCACAAACACTTTTGAGCAAAGGTAGGCAGGGGACTAAAAATACGAGCACCAAACCTGTGAAACCGCGTGGAGCGTTTCATCTGCAGCCTCTGAATGGAGCACTTGACCAAATGTGGTCAGCTACATAACAACACCTCAGTGTGCAAAAACAACAGCATGGACAGCTAGCAGAGCTACTGAGCATATCTCTTACATAACAGACAGTATGTGGGGAGTTTATAGCCATTGAGTAAGAGAGACGGAATAGGAGAGAGACTCAGTGCTGTGTGGATGTACAGCGGATGAGTCACGTTATTCTATCTTGAGAAAGAGTAAGAGGGCTCAAAATGTATTTTCTAAAATAACAGGATTTTCAGATGTCAAAGAGATTCATCATTACATCAAACCTCAAACATCGAACTAGTTAACCTTACTAGAGACATTATAAGGAGAAGAGACTTACTACTCAAATATATTTGAAATAGAAAATAAAGGAGTGCTAAATATGGCAGCTGTAGTAGTCCGACTTACAGCTAAATAAGAAAAGCAATGCTTGATATGGTGACTGAAGTACTGTCTAATAGCTAAAAGAAGTTTGGTAAAAGTTTGTTTACTTGATTATGCATGCACATTAGCTGAATAAAGCTGAAAGTACTGCTAAAACAGCACATACAATATCAAATTGTGACTAAATTTTATTCCCAATTTATGGCAGTGGAACATGATCTTGACAACCAATTTTGGATATTTCAGTGTTTTCCCATTCAAGTAGATTAGAGTGTTTGCATGACTAGATATAGTTAAAAGAGATGGCCATGTAAAAACTTTTTTCATGAAAGAAAAAGATTTCCAGAGCAATATTAAGCAGCACAACTGTTTTCAGCATTGATAATAATAAGAAATTTCTTGAACACCAAACTGGAATGATTTCTGAAGGATCACATGACACTGAAGACTGGAGAAACGGCTGCTGAAAATTCAGCTTTGCATCACAGGAATAAATTACATTTAAATATATTTTAAATTAGAAAACAGTTATTTTAAATGGTAATAATATTTTAAAATAGTTCTGTTTTTGCTGTATCTTTGATCAAATAAATGCAGCCTAGTGAAAAATAAATATACTAAAATGTATTTCAAATAAGTCTACTACAAATACATTTACATATTTATGTACTTAATAAAAATTCCCTGTAATTGTACTTTTAGTAAACTAAACTGGTATACTTAAAATCTGATAAATTGATACAACTTATTGTGCAGAAGTGGTGCTAAAGTCCAACTAAATATATACTTAATATATTTAATTGCACTAAAGTGGAACTATTTTAAGTAAACCTTAGGTAAATATCTGGCATTTAAAGACCAATATTATTCAAAAATCATACAATCCTCATCAATGACATTAAAACACATTTTAGGCTTGATGTTAAGAAATGTGCACTGTGCACAGATAGTTCTCCAAGAATTTTTATGTCAGTAAATATGTTAGATTTGAACTATGCATAGTATGAAATAAATGTATTTTAAATATCTTACATTTTACTAGGGGAGCATAAGAGACGCCTTTTAAAAAATGAAAATAAATAAATAAATAAAAATCACCAGTCACCATTCAAGTAGGTAGGAGCTGCTTGAAAATACCTGGTGGCATTACCAAAATTTCCATGTCCATGATTTGTCTTATAGGGATGCATTCACAGCCTTTCAGAACAAAAACACCTGTTTAAATTAATTCTTCAAGCTTCAACAAGAAAGTAACACTCAAAACGCAAGAAAGAGGGAGACATAGGCAGATAAGAGAGAGTGAGAGTGAAAATGAGGGCACCTGACAAAGCTTTAGTGAATAAACCATAAGCCAGTGTCTCTTCATCACAGAGGCAAAGGACACACCTGACATTTCTGTGCTGAGCCTCCGCAGACGTAGCCCTCTTCCGATAAGAACGTGTAACAATCCTATTCCCCGCTCCTACCCAACCAGACGCCAACTGAGACCTGTGCTGACCTGGATATAATGAGTGGTGACAGAGTCGGCGATGACTAAACAATGACCTCACAGCCTTTAACACGGACGGGTCTGCTTACTCATTCTAAGCAATGCAAATCTGCCACCACAGTCGCAAACACTGAAAGCTGACAGTAAAAGGATTTTAAAATTAAAACGGTGGAAGGGTTACAACCAAAAGGGTCAAGGTTTGACTAGTTAGCATAGCATGTTTGCTGGCAGATACTGTAACTGCACCATTATGAAGCTAAAAGGTATCTTTTTTAATTGTTGTCTATTTACAATTTATTGTTTATTTTGATGAAACAAAATTTGCAATCGTAAATATATTCAACCCGAATTCCAGAAAAGTTGGGACGGTTTTTTAAAAAATTTGAATAAAATGAAAACTAAAAGACTTTCAAATAATTTAAAAGACTTTCAAATATTTTATTCACAATAGAACATAGAGAACATAACAAATGTTTAAACAGAGAAATTGTATTGAAATTGTAAATTTCATGCCTGCTACAGGTCTCAAAAAAGTTGGCACGGGGGCAACAAAAAATGTTTTGAAAAGATTTAGCTGGGAGAACATCTAGCAACTAATTAAGTTAATTGACATCAGATCTGTAACATGATTAGCTATAAAAGGGATGTCTTAGAGAGGCAGAGTCTCTCAGAAGTAAAGATGGGCAGAGACTCTCCAATCTGTGAAAGAGTGCGTAAAAAGATTGTGGAATACTTTAAAAACAACATTCCTCAACGTCAAATTGCAAAGGCTTTGCAAATCTCATCATCTACAGTGCATAACATCATCAAAAGATTCAGAGAAACTGGAGAAATCTCTGTGCGTAAGGGACAAGGCTGAAGACCTTTGTTGAATGCCCATGGTCTTCGGGCCCTCAGAAGACACTGCATCATTCATCGACATGATTCTGTCATTGACATCACCAAATGGGCCCAGGAATAATTCCAGAAACCACTCTCTGTAAACACAATCTGCAGATGCCAACTAAAGCTCTATCATGCAAAAAGGAAGCCGTATGTGAACATGGTCCAGAAGTGCTGTCATCTCCTGTGGGCCAAGGCTCATTTAAAGAGGTCATATGATGATATTTTAAAGATCATTATTTTCTGTATTTGGAGTAACAGAATATGTTGACATGCTCTAATGTTCAAAAAACACATTATTTTTCAAATACTGTGCATTATTGTAGTTCCTCTTTGCCACGCCTCTCTGAAACGTCGTTTTCTACAAAGCCCTTCCTTCCAACAAGTGCAGTCTGCTCTGATTCACCAACTGACCCAGTGCACTGTGATTGACCGAACACCACAAGCATGCGTCGGAAATGTAACACCACTTACAATAATCGCAAGCTTCAGCTTTCAAAGTAAATATAAAGACAGACACAGTGACAGACGCAGTGATGATGCTTGTATCTATTTGCAGTACACAAGCCTTGGGTAAGACAGCTGACTCCACTGTGATGTAACTCTCTCTCTCTCTCTCTCTCTCTCTCTCTCACACGCACGCACACACAGACATGATGCGCAAAACTCCACATTTTAACAGTCAATAGGAAATACTTCAACTAATAACAAAACATACATACAGTTGCTGATTCAGAAGTGCCAAATTGTCATAGCAAAGTCAGAATTACCTCCTCTCCTAGGTTCATGAAACTGTCGTCCATAAAATGCGTTGCACAAATTCGAACATCTGGGTTGTGCTGTTCTGTTGTAAGTAATCTTAATGATTCCTAAATGCATCTACTTTCGGAAGGCCAAATAA
>JAUZSZ010000088.1:9376979-9387069 GCA_034780575.1 Labeobarbus marequensis
CTTCATGGAACATGATCTTTACTTAATATCCTAATGATTTTTTGCATAAAAGAAAAATCAATAATTTTGACCCATACTATGTATTTTTTGGCTATTTCTACAAACATACCAGTGCTACTGAAGACTGGTTTTGTGGTCCAGGGTCACATATTTAATGTTTGACATATTAATATGACTAAATTCCAGTTTCTGCATTTAAATAACAGTTTTCATGTTGAAATTCTACCTCCTTTCCTGGTAATGCAGAGGGTCCTTTAGTACCAGGAAGGCCCGGTGGTCCCTAGACAAGAGACGATAATCAGCTGACATCAAGTGGACTTGTTTAATTTTTAATTTCTTCTTTAATTTTGATCCTCACCATCTGCCCTGGAGGTCCTTGTCTTCCTGGTTCACCTTTAGGTCCCTCTTGTCCCGGCATACCTTTTGGACCCAATAAGCCCTCGGGACCTCTGGGACCCATGGCTCCCTGCAATATCAGTATTATTTGTCCACTGAAAATCTAGCACTGTAACTGGGATTTACCTTGAAATAGTTAGCTGTACTAACCTGAGGTCCTGCCTTCCCCATAACCCCATGTAAGCCTTTCTGCCCAGCTATTCCCTGTAGATGAAACAAAAACATAATGACTTTAATTTGACATTGAGAGGTTCCCCTCAGTTCCTGTAATCTTATATAGCAGCCAATATGTATGCAAAAAAGGACAGTGAGAGAAATGTGGCATCTCTGTCTTGTTTCCAGTTCACAATTCAAATGTCATTTTACCCAAACTGTTGTATTATGGAAAACAGTCGTTGATTTTACCCGATTGCCTTGATCTCCTGAATGGCCAGATGCCCCAGGTGATCCAGTTTCCCCCTTATGAAACAAAGAGCAGGTCTGTTACATTAAGAAATGCATAAGGGTAATCCTGATCTATTACAAGGAAACTTGATGAAAGAAACTTGAGCGATACCTTTGGGCCTGGTGAACCATTCGCTCCTGTTGGTCCCCGAAGGCCTATCAAACCCTGCATTGAAAGGCAACTTATAAACTCAGCCAACCAAATCCAAACAACTACAATCATTTAGGATAATTTAGGTGCATCTTAGGTGTAAAATCATACCTCTAGACCCATCAAACCAGATGGACCAGTCTTTCCCATCAATCCATTCTGACCCTGGTGAAAGGACAATCATTATTCTACTATGTACAGTATTAACAGTGTACAATAGCTAGGTAGGTCTGTCCAACAGAAACGTGTTTTTCTCAGTAAGATCACTAACTTGTGGTCCAATGTAGCCTTTATTCCCTTTCAGTCCTCTCTCTCCTCTGTCCCCTAAAAATCCAGATGGGCCTTGTTGTCCAGACAATCCTCGATGTCCAGGGTCACCCTGTTTAAATAAGAATATAGTTACTTCACTTTGTGTAGAAGTTGTTCATAGTATAGACATTTACAGCTTGTCTAATGAAATATTACTTAGTATTGCACAAATATTTTACCTTTTGTCCTTTAGGCCCAGGGTCGCCAATATCACCTGGAGGTCCAATACCTCCCTATATATGAAACATCATACTCATTATAATTTATTGTAATGCACTTTAAAAGAACAAGGACTTTTAAGATATATACACTCCTGTTCGGGGTCTTTTTTTTCTTTTTCTTTTGAAAGATCCCTCTTATGCGAGCCAGGGGTTTATTCATTTAATCAGAAAAACTAATAAAAACAATAATATTGTGAAATATTATTACAATTTAAAAATGAATGTTTCCTATTTCAATATATTTTAAAACAGGATTTATTCTTCTGATGATAAAGCAGAATTTTCAGCAGCCATTACTCCAGTCTTCAGTGTCAAACATTTCATTTATTATTAACATTTATTATCAGTGTTAAAAAAAAACAGGTGTGCTGCTTAATATTTTTGTGAAAATGGACATGGGTAATGTTACAAAAACATTTTGTAACATTATACATGTCTTTACTGTCACTTTTGAAGTCCTTGCTAAATAAAATAATTTGTTTCTTTAAAAAAATAAATAAATAAAAAATAATAAGACTTGAAGCCTCATGTAATCAATGTAATTGACCTCTTTGCCACGTGGTCCTGGTGAGCCCAACATTCCCTGAGAGCCCTGAGGGCTCTGTTCTCCCGGATGTCCATCTGGACCAGGCTTCCCAATGGGTCCAGGTGATCCCTAAAATCAAATACCCTATTAAAATCATTTAAATTGGAAAAATCCTGGAGTGGAAGCTGACAGATATGGTGGTTTTAATGGATGCATATAAACTAGTATCAACATTTAGCACTTACGTGTTCTCCTTTCGGCCCTGTTGGCCCCTCAAAACCAACTGGACCAGAATGGCCCTATAGCAGAAAAAGTGAATTAACGTATGTTCATTTTACTGAAACAAGAATGGGTAGCTAATGCATCACACTTTAACAAAAATCTCTAACACTTATGCTATGTTAATATTTTCATGCCTTTGTTAAAAACATACTAAACCAGAGATCAAGTTGCTTTCATTTTTGGTAAGCTGCCCAAGAAAAGAGGAAGCTGATTCAGGGAACTCAAACAGGACGCCTCCTAATGGCAGTTAATTCTGCATATATTAAAATGAACCAACCTGTGGTCCATCCAATCCAACCGATCCAGGGTCACCTGAAGGTCCTGGCAATCCCTAAAGAGGGGCATTATAAATCAAATGCTTAATCTCGTGTTATGTAACATGTTTTAGTAAATTGAAATGCATACAATACCTGCCCTCCCTTCTCTCCTGCTTGACCAACAATTCCACTTGTTCCCTGTGAACCCTGAAGAATAGCAGAATATGATTAGAATCTCAGATTGTAATTTTCTCTTAAAATTCCTTGAAAACTATCCTAAAAATTCAATAATCAAAATGAGGGGTACCCACTCACTGGCAATCCAACTGGTCCTTGTTTTCCCTGTGGCCCCCGAGGCCCCTGGCTCCCTGGGGGGCCTGGCTTTCCAGCTACTCCTTCAGTCCCTGGCAGTCCTGAGGGCCCCTGAATTGACACACAGACACACACACACAAAAAAAGTGTATGACATGTAATAAACAACAATTCCTCAAATGCTATGATCATTTGACATTCAACAGTGCTGACTGCATAAAAAGCATAATGTTCATCAGCATTAAGCAATCCGGTTTTTTCATAATTAATATGAAATATATAAAAAATGTATATATGTGCATTTCAATACAAAATACACATACTATTTTAAATCACATATTATACAATATACATGCAATACATGGAGTATTATATATAAACAGAAATATTGTGAAATATTGCAATTTAAAATAACTTATAATATTTGAATTACTTTAAATGTATTCTTTTTTCTGCTTCACAAAATTCTAAACGTATAATGAGGGCTACATACAGGCAGTCCTTGAAAGCCAGCAGGTCCTGTTTCCCCTTGGTGACCCTAAAAAAAAAAAAAAGTTGGAAACATTATTGATAACTTCTCTGAATATAAAAACAGTGCTATTCAATTATTTGGCTCTATGAATGGAGAAGTTACTTCACCGGTGGTCCACGTGGGCCCCTCTCACCAGCCGGGCCTGGTAAACCCTTCAAAGGTTAACAAGGTAACAATTGTTTTAGAGAAGAAATGACCAAAATGTCATAATGATACTTAACCGATGACATTCAAATCAACTTACAGGTGGCCCTCTTTGCCCTGGTGGACCCGGAGGTCCCCTGAAGCCAGGTTCACCCTGCAGATGCACATTCATACAATATACTTGATAAAACATCCAGAATGATCAGAGAAAAACTCATAGTAAAATATTTACAGCAGAGAGTTCTAACCCTCTCTCCAATGTAACCTGGCTGTCCACGAAGGCCTGTGGCTCCTGGATAACCCTGAGAGCAAGAAAATAGCATATAGAATTAAATCGCTGCTCCAAACCAATCATGAATTTTCATATCAGTCTAGACTGGTTTCTGCAGGATAGTGCCACTTACATACATGCCTACAGGCCCTTGAGCACCTGCCATGCCTGGTTTTCCAGTGAACCCCTGATAACAAACACACACAGTAATGATACATGTCAACACTATGCATTAATTACATTATTAATATTCTGACAGCAATACAAAGCTTCGAGAGGCTTACCTTCTCACCAAGAGGACCTTGGGTGCCATCTTGGCCTGGTTGTCCAGGTGGACCCTAATGAGAGGAGAAACCGTGAAATGGTAATGAACAGTTGTATTTTCAGTAGATGTTAGTGAACAAAAACAAGAATGGCTTTGGATTTTAAATTCTGTGATTGTAAGAAAAATTTAACTATTTTACTTTTCATTTTCAAAGTTTGACTACGGTGTAAAAATTTCATTTTTAACAGTCCTTGCAATCAGTTATGTTCACCTGTGAGCCTGGAGGGCCTTGTTTTCCTGGTTCTCCAATCATGCCCTTCAGGCCCTTTAGATGACAAATATTACAGAAGATTTATGATATGACACTTGTTCATGCAGCTCATGTGCTGCTGTCAATAAAGCAAAACAAGAGACAAAATAAATGCCACGACATTCTGAAATTCATTCAAATTTTTCAATTAAAAGTCTCACTAAAATTATGCCGGCAATTTAATTTATGAAGGTATACAAAGACATAAAAGAGATACAAGATATAGATATATGATTCGGTCTACCAGTGTAACACCATATCTGACTTACAAAACACGTTTCAGGCTCTTGCTGTCATGCTGAAACAGAGATCACTCCTCCATGACTGAAGGACGAACCCAAGAGGATGTTTAAG
Source organism: Labeobarbus marequensis (assembly GCA_034780575.1). NCBI lineage: Eukaryota > Metazoa > Chordata > Actinopteri > Cypriniformes > Cyprinidae > Labeobarbus > Labeobarbus marequensis. The sequence goes on from JAUZSZ010000088.1 coordinate 9,381,754, forward strand.
ACCTTGTTAAGTTTAATAGTCTCTGATCTTTCTGACCTTGACATGCCTGTATTCAACCTTCTTCTGAGGTCTAATGTTGGTAATAGCTCTTTTAAAGAACCATCTGCTCTCGACTGACTAATATATATATAATAGAATATTTTGGTTGATGAAACATACATCAGGTCCTTTATTCCCTGGGCTTCCAGCAGAACCAGAAACACCCTGCAAGACAGATACATAAAGTCAACACATTTTGATTTCTTTCTTTAGTGTAATGGTAATGCAAATATTCATATATGATAAACCACTATGACTGATATTTAAAAGAAAAAAAAACTTGATATTAAATGTATGAAATGGGAACCTGTGTACCAGGCTTTCCTTCTGGTCCCTCAGCACCAACTAGACCTCGTAAACCCTGCAAAAATAGTTAAGTAAATATGATCAATTCAATAAAACGTAAACCAAGCAAATGTTGATTCAGTTTACTCAAATTCAAGTTCCCTACCACTATTCCAGGTATGCCAGGGGGACCATGTTGGCCTGCTCGACCCTGAGCATATAGAAATAACATGGGTGAATGGGATCAAACGATACAGGACCACTTACGTTTCATTTATTCATAATACATCATGTTCAATATCTAGCTTATTCATGAAACAAAACATATGGATTAATTTGAGACCACAATCAACAATCTAAGGATTTAAAATCTAATTTAAAACTGGAAATTTAATTAATTAACATTTCTCAAATTAATGTGATTTTTTTCCATTATTGACTATTTCCTTAAATTGTTGTTATGGTAATATAGTTTTTAAATGATAGATGGATTTTAGATGTATTTGCAAGTAGATGCATTTTCACTGGTGGTCTCAGGATTTTTCAGACTTTTATATGAAAGAAATATCAAATTTACTCTGGATCCTCTGAGTCCTGTTCTTCCATTATCACCAGGTTCACCCCTACTGCCCTTCGTTTCCAAAAAAAATAAAAATTAAAAAAAGGAAGGGATGTTATTGATTTAGGTGCATATATTAGTAGAACACAGTGAAAGGGCCTTTGGGCAGCACTGTGTTCTAAGATGAGCAATCACAGTTGGATTGATGTAAAATAGTGAGCTACAGTACAAGAATGCTTTTGGTGTGATGGTTCCATCTGAAAGTCATAAAGCAGTCTGACCTTTTGACCCTCTTTTCCAAGTGTTCCCTGAGGACCCACTTCACCATCTATACCCTGTGGAGAAAAAGTGTGACAGAAAAACAAATGTATTTTGCCAAAAAAAAATCTTATTTTGAACCTTAATTGCTAAAGATAATGCCTGTAACGCATATAAAGAATATGAAGTAAGGCATGTTATAGGGAATCTTCTGTGCAACTGTATACCTGGATACCTGGAGCACCTGGCTGACCTTTGACACCAGGTAAACCGGGAAGGCCTGACAGGCCCCTCTCACCCTGTGGACCCATGATCCCTAGTGCTCCTTTTGATCCCTAAAAACATACAGTATAATCATAAACAGGTAATTTCCTGAATCCTCCAATTATGCATTTAAAGTTTTATCATTTTTGAATGAATTGTGTTGAATGCATTGTGTGCTGGTGATTACTTTTTCCCCCTTGGGTCCTCTGTCACCCTTTTCTCCATCTGGTCCCCTATTGCTCTGAATTAGAGGCATTAATTATTGAGGTAATACATGTTAAAGGACATAAATTTACAAATATCTTCTAATATGTCAAATAAACATATGGTGAGATTTGAATCAGATATCTTACTCTGACACCTGGAAAGCCTTTTGGACCTGAATCTCCAGTTGTACCCTAAATGAATGAATGAATGAATGAATGAATGAAAACTTATTGTTGACTCCTAACTGAATTATCAATTATCATCAATCCAAATGTACATATCTTGTATGTTAATCAGAGATACAATGTATTTAGTGCATAAAATGTGTTATATTGGTTACTGAAGGTCTGCTGTGTAGGTTTATAATCATCTAGATTACGTGTAGTATATTGACAAACAGACTCACCATGGGCCCTTCAATGCCTTGTAGCCCTCTGTTACCTGCTGGACCCTCTGGCCCCTGACCACGAACAAAAACATTTAGGGTATCCATTTCATAAACACATAACACATGTAATCGTACATATTCTACATGTATGCAGGAAAAGTTTTAAAACTTACTATGTCACCTTTGAGACCCTGTGGACCAGCCTGACCTTGAAGTCCCTGTGGAAAAAAACATCCATGACAAAGCTTACTCTTGATTGAATTTCACAACAGACCCATATTTGTATGTGATTTTCTACTTCATTGAGAGTAGAAATATGTGCATTGCTAGCCTACATGACGAAATTTACCTGTGATCCTGGATCACCAGGTGGGCCTCTATCTCCCTCGATCCCTCTAGGCCCCTAAGAGGAACAATCAGGACAGGTTTTACATTATTTCAGCCTCTGAGCATCCTCTAAGAACAGATTTCATGCAGCAATCGCACAAAATAATGTTGTATACCTGAGGGCCTTTCCGCCCCACAGGGCCAGCAGGTCCAACATCCCCCTGTAACAGCAAAAGTCAAGCTTTTCTTTGATAATTTACTTATCCTCTTGTTGTTTCCTAACCCACATGACTTACTTTCTTCTGTTAAAAATAAGGGAAAATATTTTAAAGAACGTTTAACGAAACCAACATTGGTTCCCATTGCCTTCATTTGTATGGGCAAGAAATACAGTGGAAGTCAATGGGAACCAAAAAGGTTTGGCAACAAACAGTCTTCAAAACATCTTTTACGTTACACAATAGAAAGTCATATGAGTTTTGAACAACATGAGGGTGCACAAATGATAACAGAATTTTCATTTTTGGGTATACTATCCCTTTAAGCAATGAAATTGCACTACAGTTTCAGTAAGCAAGTGTCAATCACTTACTTCTGAGCCATTAACACCTTGTGCACCAACCAATCCTGTAGCACCTGGTGCTCCCTGGCAAGACACAAACACATAACTGAGCATTATTTGGCAGTATCCATAAACACCTAGATAAGGGTGATTTCTCTGTTAAGCATGCTTGTGAAAACTTGAAAAAAGTAAGTTCTTCAAACTATGTTTCATCTAAGTAAAAAAATTATAGAATGGATATTCATTATAACCAAAACGAAACTCCTTTTTTGGGAAAACTGAATTGGGGATAGTGATGATTGTTATTAAAAAATGAGATTATTTATAACTCACCACTGTCCCTGGAGGACCACGTTTTCCAGCATTTCCTGGATCCCCCTATGAAAACAAAATTCTTTATACTGTAAAAAATATGTAAAAATTAACTGTGAATTAAATTAATCACCTTAGGACCAGGTGGCCCAGGAATCCCTTGAACACCTTGTAAACCAACTGGTCCCTTAAAAAAAGAAAGAAAAGATAAAGAACCATCCATGCGTAATATTTACTTCAATATAAGAATATTTCTAAAAGATACTAATACCTGTTACTAGTAATAATGTTTAAAACTAGCATTCAAGAATATGAAGTGATTTACTCACTGGAGGACCAGAAAATCCAGTAAACCCAGTTTCTCCTTTTGAGCCCTATAAATATTCCAAAAAAATGACAAAGGCATAACCAATCATGCATTTGTCGAGATCTACATGATAAATAGAGAAAATAATCCTCTCCTGGTCCACTAGGGAGCAGTATGTGTGTTGAATTTCTACATATACAAAGTACACACAAATTAAATGCATTATAAATACTTTCCTTACCTTGTGGCCAGTCTGTCCTTTGTCTCCTCTGAGGCCAGGAGCACCAGGAAACCCCTGCTCATGGAGGCAGAAAACTGCTTTATGTAAATAAGTATATTATAATCCTGTATGAGGCAATTTCAGGGTAGTGCATTTCAGAAAATTACATGGCCTCATACTGTACCTCATCTCCTTTCTCACCGGGGGGCGCTGTGTCACCTTTGTAACCACGAGGACCCTTGAGCCACAACCAGAAACATACAACATATGGTTTTCTGCAATTTAAGTTCATATATTCCACAGCTACAATTCATAGCTTTATAGAATATCAAAAAACATTACCATATTTACACTAGTGTCCGAACTTGTACTTATAGAACTACTACAAAAGCTGCTGTTGGCATCCCATTAGTCTCACCTGTAGGCCAGGAACCCCTGGAGATCCTGTCACCCCATCCAGACCTTTCTCTCCATCTCTTCCTTGAATCCCTGCTCGGCCTCGAACACCCTTTGGTCCAATGCCACCCTATTATAAAATGCTTGTTTGTGACTAAATCCTGTAGACACTTTGCATAAATCTGCACCAGTGTTTAAAGGTTTGGGGTTAGTATCAGTAAGATTGTCTTTTGAAAGAAATAAGAAATAAATACTTTTATTGGTTACACTTTATTTTAAGGTGTCCTTGTTACAGTATAATTATACATTTAAGTACTACTGACTAATATTAATTAACTATATGTACTTACTCTATGGATAGGGTTAGGATTAGGGTTACTTGCATGTAATTATGCATAATTAATTGTTATTATAATAGTAAGTACACATAACATATGTAACAAGGACACCTTACAATAAAGTGTTACACTTTTATTCATCAAAGATGCATTAAACTGATCAAAAGTAAATACTTTTACATTGTCAAAAATGCTGTGCTTTTAAACTTTCTATTAATCAAATAATTTTGAAAAAGAAAAAACTATCATGGTTTCCACAAAAATTAAGCAGCACAACTGCTATGAAAATTAATAATAAGAAATATTACTTCAGCACACACCAATATATTAGAATGTTTTCTGAAGGATCATGTGACTGGAGTAATGGATGCTAAAAAAAACAGCTTTGCCATCACAAGATTTTAATATATTTAATAGAAAACTGTTTAAATAACAATAGTATTTTATAATATTACTCTTTTTGCAGTATTTTTTTCATCAAATAAATATAGCCTTGGTATGCATAAGAGACTTCTTTCAAAAAATATTTTTAAAAAATCGTATTGACCCCAAACTTTTGAACTTTTGAACCTTATAGTAACATTTAACTGTTGTTGAAGATACCATTGAACTCTGATTGTTATTATGGACACACTGACACACACACATACAAAAATAGATGTGTTGTAAAGAATAGGTACCATTTCGCCTCTTCGGCCAGGTGATCCTGTCTGACCTGGGTCCCCAGGTAACCCCTTCAGAAATAAAACAATTAAGCACAGTACTGTAACCATTTCATCATTCGTCATATTACGGTAAACCGTACTAGTCAAAAACCCAATATAGTATCAAAGGGCAGTCGTGGGGGGGGGGGG
>JAUZSZ010000088.1:9396466-9406777 GCA_034780575.1 Labeobarbus marequensis
TCCTCACAACACTGCAACCATTATACAGAGTGCAACCTGCGTAAACAGCAAAGCACCATCAGCACAAACAATGTCTGCGAGGGTTCAGTTTATAATATTTCAATGACAAATCATCCCCAATCACCACTGAATACACAGAGAATCAGTCCCATTTAACCACATCCATCTAAAGACGACATATGCTATGGGACAAATTATATAAATCAGAGATGAAATAGAAAGGCTTTTTCCTAAGCCTTTTTATCACTGATCATAGTGAAAAAAAATCTGGTCAAAAAATATTTAAACATCATTTATTTAATAAAAAAGACATCATGTAGTAAAGATTTACATAGAAAATTGGGATAATCATTTTTGCCAAAAATATGTACAATTGACTTCATTTTCCTAAATAATAGCCAAATTATACATTACACCATATGAAATCTGACCCTCCATATTGAAGCCCTTAAATAACTTCCACAATGATCTGGGCTAAAATAAAATTCGCATACAATAATGACTTCATAAAAATAATCAAATCAAATCAAATTATCCCTCAAGTGAAGGTACTGGTATTTCAAATTGTGAAACCTGAAACTTGTGGGGCAGCACAGAAAACGTTTAAAAAATATTAAAACCCTAATACAAATCACAAAAACACACTTTGAATGTACTTGCAGTACTGTAAAAATCTCACTCTTTAAGAAAAGTACAACTCCCTCAACCACCACCCATGGCTCAATATAAACACATGACTCCTCTTCGGAGGACTACACTCATCCATCATATTTGAGGATTCTGCCAAACGATGATAAAAAAAAACATCATTTTGATGTTCTCCACACACACACACACAACATTAAATAATGCCAAGTTGCAGCTGCACAATCATAATAAGCAGATATTCACAACCGTTTTAAGTTCTGAGAATCTACAGGGAGGTCAAACCTGAGGTTTTACAATTATACTTAAATATATGCTCAAAAATAGACAGTCACAAATAGAGAGAATACAAGGTCTGGCAGGAACATAGAAAGACTGTCATCCAGCAGTTTGAGAGACAGGGCGGTGGCTCACTCCTATATATTCATGTTTGGTAGGGATGGGCAGGATGATTGACTACTTTATCTAGATTCATCTAATTTATGCCAATTTAGCTCATTTAAACTGTGGCACATGATTTCCGTGAATAGTCAGATTACAAATAGTGAAGCCTGGGGTGACCATAAGTGCCATTTTTACAGGACTTGTCCTGGCCAAGATTTCTATACTGCCTAAAATATCCAGGTTTCGTCTGTTTGCGCTCCACAGACTGATCAATGTACAGTATAACATGCGCAAGAGTAATAGAGATCAGACGGCTCCTTGTGCTTTCGTATCGCTCTCACGGTGCTTTGATGTCATACAACGATCTGTCTGCACAGCGTCGCTTCAAGTCAAATGAATGAATGAACACACCTAATATGTACGTGTATTTGCATCACTTTGACCGCTCGCAGTAGATCCCACCTTCAAATATTGGTAGATTATGTACAATGCCTGCACGTTATTTATAGCTCAAACTACTTTTCAATCATTAACTCCAGCAAGAGTGAAAACAGGAAAACAAAGCCTTATGGCGTACTAAGGCCTACCTTAAATGCAGCCCAATCCTCCTCTGTGTTCCTCCAAAGGTAGAGGACTGGGAGTCCTGGTGGACCTGGAGGTCCTGGTATGCCTCTTGGCCCCTCTGCTCCGTGGTTTCCTTGAGAACCCTGGAACGACATACAGGTACAAATCAGTGTGGTGCTATCATCACTGAATACTGTAATGAAATGTAAATTCCTTACCTTATCACCCTTGTATCCAATATAGCCCCTTTTCCCTGCACACCCCTGTGCAAACAACAAAAGCAATGTTAAACTGAGGGCCCTGCATATGAAGTTGGGGCTATATTCTTTGTGGGACGTGGGCATTTATAAAAAGCATTTAACCACAGCAAAGTGTAAAGTTACTGTCATCAACCATCATACTTAGTTTATAGAGGATTGGTTTCCATGTTCAAATATAAGCATGGAAATCAAGATACAGTAGAAGACTTTGAATCTTGAGTCAATTAATATTTATAGGTCCATGCCCTTTTTAATCTTATGCATGTTACGTAATGTGACACTCCTAGACATGCCAATTTGTAAAGTGCTGCCAAACCTCTAACCTTCTGCAAAGTGCGCATTTAGCACTACAGCCTTATATTTGGGTTTCATACTGGAAGGCTATCATTCAGAAAAGGGCAGATGTAGTAATGTTTGATCACAGATGTGAAACATATTCAAAGGAATGCTCGTCTAAACTCCATTAAAAGATGAAGATTACATAACATTCAGCTTTCGGCAATGACCAAAATAAATTTGAATACATAGTGAGATTAAGAATTAGTTCTCAGACTAGAAATTTAATGCGACTTGAGTTCAGTATTCTGTTTCTAGCTCAACAAACACTGACTGTTTTGCAAACTGAAAACTGGGCAAGTTTTCAGTTCCAGCAGACAGGAGGAGAGGGGAAATCAGCTACTGTAAATCACAAAAGACATTACATATTTTTAATTTGCACTAACATCATAGTAGCTACTTGTTTTAGCTGCAATTTTTTTTCTTAAGACTGAAAAGCTGAAGTTTTCCATCCTGGAATACTCCTGGAATACTTGATTCTGATTGGTCAAATCACAGCATTTAGTGGCTAGATATTTCCTACAAAATATTCCATTGGTGAAGGGCGAAACCTTTCCCCACACAAATTTTGTATATGGTTCAAGTTTTTCATGCAAATTTGCCATGTTGACCAACGGAATGAACCTTGGTTTGTAAGTGACTTCTATGTGAGCAGAGCTTTGTGCATCACTAAACTATTGACAGTGGGCCATTTTTGCTGACGAAATTTCACTAATGTGACTGTGCCTTCAGTCTGCTCCCAACCGAAAATGATGCAACTTTCACGTCAATCGTTTCATACAAATGCAACTGTGTCCCAGTCATCATAGCACAAATGACCTCAGAGGGATTTTAGGTTACTGTAATTTTGTTGCAATTTTCTTCTTATTGCTTGGCCAATAGTTCTGTACATTCAAATGGACTATTTTTTAAAGAATATATAAGTAAAATTATATTCCATTAACTCATTTAATTTATTAAAATGTACTTATTTCTATACATTACCCCTCTGAAAAGAGATTCACCACTATAATTAACTTAAGTTTATGTTTGCTATGGCATGTATAGAAATGATAATCTTTACTTTTTTCCAAGTTTTTGGATTCAGATTTCAACTTGGCAAGTTACAGGAAGAAAATCATGGAAGAGCACATGATTTCATCAAGATTTAGTAGAATATCATGGAAGAGCACGTGATTTCATCAGGATTAAATTGTGGTAACTCACCATTCTCCCTGGTGGTCCAACAGGCCCTGGAGGTCCACTGAGGAGCCGGTACCTAATTCCATCCATGCCTAATATAGCATCACCATGTTTAAATGCAACTCCTTTCTTGCTTGAGTGCTTGTAGTCAGCTTGTCCTTTGCCTACAAGCGATTCATATCCTTTTTTTGAGTGAGCACTGACCAAAGGCTTTTTAACTACTTCAAAGCTCTTTGAAGGAAGTAAGAAACCTTCTTCAGTCAGCTGGTTTAACTCAGGAGGGACTGTAGGCCTGACCAGATCCTTTTGACCAGCTGATGTCTTTACATTCAAAATAGAATCCAGGTCAGCAATGTCCCCAGAGGGCTTCAAAGGGAGCCGCTCAAGACGGCCTCCACCCAAATCTGCTTTAAGTTTTTGAGAGGTGAAGCTCTCCTCTGATGATTTGAAGGTGGTGGACTGGATCTTTTTGTCATTGGTGTCCTTATACCTGCTATGTGTGCTGACGGCGGGAGACGTGAGAATGTCAGACTCGTCCACCACTACAAAGCCACGAACCGAATGCTTTGAAGTTCTGTTCGGATAAGACGACATGTCCCATTCACTACGAAGATCTTCATTCTTAGAAGAGACACTGGAGTTCTGAAAGAGAACAAAAATAAAAGATAGACTGTGAGGAAATTTTCGCATGGCAAACAAGATACATTAACAAAATGCTAAGTGGATAATCCATTAAATATTTCAGAGCAAAAACATACACAATCATCTGCAATCTAGTTTAGCAGGGTATAATGTTGCACTGAGGGTTTTAAATCATTTTATTGTTATCCATTTCAGCACAAACTGTTTGCACCCTATTCCCTAAAGTCAGTTCTGCTTAGCTGGTACATTTTGTGTACATTTATATCGATCGTGGCAGCAGTTATTCATCTAATTATGGAGAAAAGCAACCAAAACATCCAGATAGGATGGAGTTGAGCGCCCTTTTTGAATTTTCAGTTTAAACCAAAAACAAGTGCCAGATGATCACCAAATAAGGTACCATAAAAATGAAGTGCATATTGCACAAAGCAGAAAAAACGATCAATTGCGATAAGGCAATGGCCTACATGTGATTCTGAGCTCAGAGACCCAGAGGCTCCATCCTACTGTCCTCCTCTCTTTCTCTAACAATAAGCTACAGAGAAAGAGCAGTCAGGCACTTAACACTGTAAGGCGGCTGCCTCAGATGAGAGGGACACTTGATCCTCTCAAGGGTGACACAGCTCCCCAAATAATTGTTTTACCCTTCTCAGTGCTACAGGTTACATCTTTGGCTGGAACTGTACCGAACACTGGAACAACTCCTGTGAGAGAAGCTGGAGCAAAACCAGATGCTACAAGACACAATTACATTTTGTTAAGCAGATCAGCCAGTGGGATGTTTGAGAGGAAGTTAATAGATGCTCTGCATATTCCATGTTAAAGGTTTCAAATTCTAGTTTCTACAATAAACACCAAAAATTCTACTCCATTTTACTCATACTCTATTGTTCAAAAGTCTGGGCTCAGAAATTAACTCAGTTTCAAAAATTAATATAAAATCTATCCTATTTTAAAGACAAGTTGATAAAAAGACTTATAAGCTATTTTTATAGGCCAGTCATTTTTGTGACTTTGTGCCATTTTTTACAAGATATAGCCATTTCAAAACAAACTTCCTGATTAAACATTTAAGCTCACTAGTGTGATAAGCAGTGCATTTTTCATCCTTTATTTAAAATTGACAAAATTATCCACAAATTAGTGCATAAGCTCGGATCAAAGAGGCTGAAGATCAATCAGTTCAATAAAGAAATAGAAACACCTACCCTAATTGAAAGAATACATTGAATTGAATTGACAGAAAGATTGAATCCAATATTCGGTGATAAAGTGCAACAATTTAGAAGATATTTTTGTAGGCTTTCGGAAGTAGGCTAGTTAGGTTTTTGTCCAATGAGATAACATTAATTACCATTTTCAGGAAAAAGCCTCTTTGGATCAAAATGATCCGAACACAACATAAGGGTTAAGCAAAACATTTTTACAAAAATAAGTTTTCAAGGCTATAGAGACAAAGTTTTGAAATTAAGATAAAAAGGGATTTTTTTCCTGGTCGTCAAACTGCAATAAAATACACCTTTAAGCAGGTGTGAACAACAACATCTGTGTGAACCCCAGGGAAACTACTGTAACTTCATACATCTACTGAAATGACCCAGGGACAAGTTGTTGAACAGTCACAAAAAATTACTCTGAACAGTGAAGCTAGTTCTGGGAAAAGATTCAGTTTCATTTGCAGATGTCACTTGTTTTTTTTTAAATTCGTCACGCAATTAATTTAAAATATTTACAAGTATAACTAATGAGTCCAAAAGTGTCCAGACACTTTCTGGGGCCATTGGCCATCTGCACTGTCATTTGTGGTTTACCATCATTTATTTATATTCTATCTAACATAAATCTAACTAGAAGGTCATAAATACTAACTCAGTTTGGAGGTTTAGAGATATAAACCAATGTTTCACAGACACTGGAAAATGAAGCACAATGTCAGAGTTTGGAACTCAAGGCCGCAGGGTAAAATATTATCAGTGTTCATCACAGCTGACCCAACAGTGAATAATGAAGAGACACGCCATAAATCATGGTTAAGACACAAGTATGAGTGAAATCCTTGCAGGTCATTTGTTGAGGAACCCAGCTGGGCAAATCTGACACTCACATCAAGAAAATAACCTGGAATATTTGTGTGGATCCTCAGAGAGGAAATCAGGGTGCAATTGGTAAAGAAGAAGAAAGTTAGACAGTATTCAATTTACTTGGCTACCAATGACCTCAGCACCTCAGGTCAGTCAGATTATCTTGGCCAAAACATTCACTTAACATGTTGTTGACCTTCAATTTTATTGCTGTCTCACGATTTTTATAACCTCCATTCAAACGACAGCTTCCAGCTCATTTACCCTTTTAGTTTATCCTTGTTCAGCAAGTGAACATGTTCATGGGAAGGTCTCCATTACTTATGAACGATTATAGATCTCTAAACTCACTTTCTGAAAGTTTAGACATGTCAGCTTATATAAGAGCTGCCTAAACTCAATACAATGTGATATTATACATTTGCACTTTTTGCCTTTAGAATACATAAGCAGATAATTCGATACAACCAGATCATAAAACAACTTTGAATATTTTTAAAAATCCTTTTCATGTTGTTTTACACAATTCTTGCGCTAAACATCCAAACAAAATCTGATCATCTAATAATGAATCACGAATTGAAGCACAGTTAAAAGAAAAGACATGCATTTGTTTCCTACCATGGCTTTCCATTTGCCCTCCACATGCATTCCAAGCAGGAGCAGATCTAGTACAAGGTAGCATCCCATACAGACACAGCACACCATGATTGCTGGAGATACACACTGCACCACGGTCTCTGTATCCCTGCTAAAGATCCCAGACAGTGCAAGCTTTCTCCAAGGGCCCTCCCAGAGAGAGAACCTCCCAGACACAGGAGCTGTGCCCAGGCTTTACACACTCAAGCCAACTAAGCCTTCAGGCAGCCATTAAGGTGAACAGCACCCAAATAAAATGTGCAACAGCCACTTGTCCTATTTGTGTCCCATTTGAATTATGTCTGCAGAACAAAATGGGATATTATGTCATCTTGAGGGTGAAAGAGGATATACACCACTGTTCAAAAGTCAGGGGTCAGTAAGATTTTTATATTTAACTTATCTATTCATTATGAAACAAATCCCTTATTTTCACAAATGCTTCATCTATTTGATCAAAAATACAATTAAAAATATTAATAATGGTTTTAATATATTTTAATATTTAATTTATTCCTGTGATGGCAAACAGGCATACTCAAGTCGTCTGTCACATGCAACGTTGCAAATGTCTGCAAAGGTACAATAATGTCAAAAAAAATTTAACAAAAATAAAATAAAATAAAAACGCACCGTTAAAGTGCTCTATATGACCCATGCACTATATTCCAATATTCCTTCTGTGACCAATAGAAAGCTAAAACACCCTCGGCTGCAGCTCTCAAATCTCATTTGGCCAGTTCTGAATATGAAAATTGGTTATGAGACACATGAACCAATGACGTTTGGCTTTACTGAAGTCAAATCTTTGACATGCTATATTATCCGTGATAATGTGAACATGAATGACATTTGAAAGCTACAGTGGTGAAGATTGCCAATGGATACATTTCTGTTATTCCACAAACATATTGACTGGTTTCAAAAGACTTGGAATATAGTACATGAGTCATATGGGCTGCTTTTATGAGTTAAATAACTTGATAGATAAGAGAGACAAAGGGGACACATGCTTGGAAACTTCATATCAGACAACGTCAGTTTTAGAACCAATTTAGAAGCTACTTTAGATTTTACATAAACATAAAGGTTTTCTCCATCACTGCTGAAGCGTGACAAATAGAAAACACATTCAGACAACTAAAGCCTGCTGGGACTGACAGACGCGCACACAAAAGCAGCAGAGAAGAGACAGATTTATGAAAGCACTGGTGAACCATCAATTAGAAATGACAATTTGTTCCAGAAATAAACTTGATGCGGTTGCTTTAATTCAAAGCAAGTTTTTAAGCAGACTTCCAGCTCTCAGAATCAAAGCAGTGGGATGCTGCGTGACCACGAGGTCATTAAAACAGAGAGGCTTAGTGGTAATGGCTGCTATAGTGACAGAGGTAACTCAAGGAGATCAATCACAGATGAAGACTCTATTGCCTGACTTTCCTGTGGGACCCTGACTCTGAGGTTTTCACAGTTTCACTGATGGTGGGTGTTGGAAACCATGATTCCACATAGCCTAATTAATCAAGCAGCAGAAACCACAAGGAATGATGGGAGATGGTCTTTTCATTTGACACATTCAGTATCTACCATGGGGTTCATAAGTCTGAGACCAAAGGGATAAATCTTTTTAGCTTTTATTTCTCATCAATTCTTTTATTACAAATTGCATTATTTAAAACTGTTCATTATTTGAGCAAAAGTTCCAAATAATTTTTTAATGTACTGGTTATAGATGTTAGGAATGTATTTAAAAGAACAACAGCAACAGAACCTAAATCTTACAACTTACTGTAGATTTAGCAGAACGAATTTTGGCTTAAAATATATTAAGGATCCCAGAATTATAATGTGGACTTTTAGACTCCACTGTATGCACGTTTATGAAACCATGAGAATATCCAAAGCTGAATATTAAATTAAACTTCACACTTTACCAAAGTTTATATCTACTTTATGACTTATTTTAGCTTCAGAAGGATACACTAAATTACAGTGCAAAGATCATAATTACATGTCTAACCTTTATGAGGCCAGAATAAATGGATGACAGACAAACATTTCCAAGAATATTTCCATGCTGTGCTGGCAGACATGTGCAGAACAGAACTCCCAAACGTCCTCATTTACATATATACTCCATAAAGGAACGATCAAGAGTTACACCAAAACTAAATCTAAGATTATTTCTGCCAACATTACCTGGAGGAGGGTATTGTGTTAAGTGTGGCAGTATTGTCCTCCAGTAGTTAGCTGACAACATTATGTAAGGTCAGCCTCAACTACGCCTCAAACGAAACCATATCCAGATGCAAGGGTGAGCTCTCCGCCATCTTTGATATATGGGACGGTCCTGGAATTCCCCTATGTAAAATGCCACCTCCTGGGGGAAGATATATTTTAACAGATTTGCCTTGATCTTTAGCCTTAAAGCTGTTCACTGCTATATAATTAAAACTCTCATTTATAGAGTGTGAAACCATAACAGAACACTGTTGTAATCTCACTTCCTGTATTACAGGCTTCATTTGCTTTTTGGAGACTTCAGCTGTAGGCAGTAGGCTTCAACTGTAATCATGATATGTGATGATCATTACAAAATGTTTTGTGACATCAGCCATGGTCCAAATGCTGGTGTAATGAAGTGAGTTCAATCTGACAGAAATGAAATAATAAAATCACTACAGGTATTTCAGATCACTTTAAAATGTGTTCAGAGAACAGTGAATGCTGATTATTAATCTAATTTAATCTATTAATCTATTAATTGAATGTTCTCAAGGATTACGCACAAATATTCATGTCTACATAAAGTGCAAATCTTTTCAATTAACATCTATTTTAATGAAAACTAACAGATGTAATATTTCCTCTTCTCAATACCCTAGATTTCATTTACATTTGTCATTCTGAATCAAATCCATATTAAAGGGGTTCCATTAGGAATGCACTGGCATTAAATTTGTGGCTAATACTGTAGCCAATAATTATTTTCATGTAATGGAAAAATTAAGATATTTTTGATGAAATCGGAGAGCTTTCTGATCCTGCATAGACATGTCGAAGACGGACACAGAAGGAAAGGAAATTGTTGAATAAAGTTATTTTTGTTTTCTTTGCACACAAGTATTCTTTTATCTTCATAACATTAAGGTTGAACCACTGATTGCCTTGGTAGTTGCGTTGCTGTCTATGCAGGGTCAGAAAGCGCTCGGATTTCATCAAAAATATCTTAATTTGTGTTTCGAAGATGAAGGAAGATCTTACAGGTTTGGAACGACATGAAGTAATTAATGACAGAATTTTCATTTTTGGGTGAACTATCCCTTTAAGTTGCGGCCACAATATGCGTTTTTTTTTCTACATGTCATGTGTGGGGCTCCATAGAAATGAGCATGTGTAATATCAGTTTTTTTGTCTAATTTTTTTAATCTCTGCAGATACTGTATGTATATTTTTGTACATACAATACCAGTACTGTCTATTGTATTCTGTCTTATCTATAGTCAAGTCACCTTTATTTATATAGCGCTTTTAACAATACAGATTGTCAAAGCACTTTACAGTATTAAATAGGAAAA
>JAUZSZ010000088.1:9440238-9453365 GCA_034780575.1 Labeobarbus marequensis
AGGATCTCCTGGGTGATGATTCAAAATGTGTTTACGTTTGTGTGGAGTGACCAGCAGGTCCATAGTCTTCTGAGACAAGTTTGGCCAGACTGTAGCGAGCTCCTTCTTCAGTTCAGCATCTGACAGACGTTGAGCCACCATGCCTGTGGAGACATTCATGAACACAGAGGAAAGAAGCTAATTAGACTATATCTTATATATACACAATTCAGTTTAGTCTAATTATTTTGGTGTTTCATAAATATTTTCAACATTTCTCTTTTTATCTCCTGTAATATAATTATAAGTTCCTGAATTTAGATCGAAAGGCAAACACTTTTTGCTTAGGAGTTGGAAGAATTTAGTGAAGCTAGAAAAACTATTTAATCTCCTGTTATCAAAATAATAATAATATAAAATCACTAATACATTATTTAAGTTCAGTGAATTTAGATCAATACATCACAAGGCAAAACTGGGAAAATGAAGCTAGAAAATCCCATCCAGTGCCAAACACTCACATCAGATGCTACACACACCATCCCACACACACACTGCTCTGAAGAGTGGAAATGGCACTTGCAGCAGCAAGAGAGCAGATCACACTGAATAAGTGAGTGAGTAAATCTCTCCATTAGGCACTAATCACATTTAAAGTTATTTGGAAAAGAGAAAGATGGATTTTAAAAAAAGAGGCAAGGTGGAACAATTATCTAAAGGCTAATCTATGCGACAATTACACATTCATTTAGACAATGAAAAGGGCACCAGACTGACCTGAAGCCAGTTTGATCTCCAGGGCTGTGCGTATCAGAGCCATCAGGGTGGAGGTGAAGTGCACACTGTTGTCATCTGCAATGGGCATGTTCATTTTCACCAGCCGCTGGGGGGGGGGGGGAATGAGGTTTATTAGTGGGGTAAAATCACTTCTCAAAATCAGCATCACACAGAACAACCAAAAAACTCAAACCAAACAGTTTGTGTGCATCTGAGATTAGACATACTTATTTTATATCCTTCTATCGATTCAATTCATGCATTCTAGAAATCAAGCAATATATCTATCGGATCAGTTTGGTAGTTCAAAAAGGTAGCACACAAACAGTTTTGTTCACATAGAGAATAGGAACATACAGAATCGAACATTCACATCCACTGCTATAGGCTACAATCTGCAACCAAAGTGCACTGGTGATAAACCAACACCGACTCGAGAGTGGAGAAAAGCATGTACACATAACCATGAGGGGCTTCAGAGAACATGGGAGCTCGACTCTGAGTGTTACTAATCAATACATTTGCAGCAAATAGCTGCTTTTAGATTTAAAAGTTTCAAATGGTGACCAGATGTGGCTTTTTAGGGCTGAAACAATGTTAAACACACTGGCATCTTTCAACTGAATCATTCTGATAACAACTTTGTAAAAATAGTAAAAATCATGTCTAAAATGTCAATTGTTTAACTGAGTCTGAAAAATTACACACTTCACATTTAAAGGTGAACTCAATTTTTTTTTTAATTTATTTATTTTTGCTTATATTGCACCAGAAAATTTAGCTAATATTCTACTACTAATATTCTACTAGTAGTCAGTCATGATTAATTGATTCTGTACTGTGAGAAAAACTCTCCAAAAATATGGGTGTTACAGAAATAAAAATAATTTGTATTTTGCTAGTCATGTGATCTCAAAATAGCCGCCATAAGGCAACCCGCTCTACGCAAAATAAAAGTTTTTATTAGAGTGACTGCACTTGATTTTAAACATATTTCTCTATTAATTTCTGTACGGTTTTTAAGTGGAAAATAACCGAGTGCACCTTTAAACACGACAACTCAGTTGTATCATGGGATGTACAGGTGTACAGTATGGTTTAGTGTGATTAATTGTGAAGAGTTGAGCTCCCCTGAGCAAAGAGAGCATACATTTACTAGCAGCAGCGGTGCAAGAAAAATAGTTGGACATTCTCACACACAGACACATTCTTATGAACTGCAGACATAGAGAAAGAGAGAGAAGACTACAAGACAAAGAAAAGAGAGACGAAATGGTCAAGTGGATGAGAGAAAGACAGCACAAGCAAGACAAGGAGAAGAAGTGAAAGACCGCCAAGACAGGAAGAGAGAGTTCAAGTGCAAAGTTCTCATGACTGAAAGCAACTTAGGTTACACACACACTGCTCCATGAAACAAGGGTGAGAGAGGGGACCTTTCCTATTCAAATATAACATAAAACTATAAAAGAGTTTTTTGAGCTAGATTTGGGGCCTTCAAGTAAATCCCAAAGACACAGAAACCCGCAAAAAGAGCAACTGGGCACATGTTTTATGTAAATTGACAGTGCATATGATTGGTACAGAAAATCATTTTTACAATGTCGTGCACAAACCCTTACACAATGCAACTTATGGGGAAAATATTATACACATGAAGTATGACCACAGATAAAAAAAAAAGAGATTTAAGTCTCACTTTTAATCATCATAATTAAACAACATAAGCTCAATGGAAATACATGCTTCTACCTACATTTTTGCAAAACTACAAAAAAAATTACATACTGTATAAACAATCAAATTCACAGCCATTTCCAGCTAAAATTAACACTAGGGGCAGTAAAACAACTTTTATTCTTTTTCACACAATTATGATTATGGGGCAGGTTATCGATCAATAAAGACTTTTTTTTTTTTTTACACGGTTCCTTACCAAATACCCGGTCATGACCTCAGAACACTTTTATCATTGATGATTTGTAGACTAATACATTTTGACGTTTACATAACATTACCAGCTCCATATGTATGGCTTTTTGATGTAGTAAACTTGCTCACTAGCTCACCTGGTACAGTGTTGTATTTTCAATATGGGTACGATTCCCGTGAAATATGAGTCACAAAAAAGAGCTCAAAGATTTCAGAAGCAAGCTAAAATGGCATGGTTGCTTCAGAAAATTTGTTGTATCACACTATCAGTTAGGGTTTTGCATAGGTGGTATGTTATTTTCAAACGCGATAGAGCATTATTATTTTAGCACCACTCACCAGACATTTTATTTTCTAACTGCTGCGATATGTATATCGCACAATGTACTAAAGCATTGTCAGATTCAACTGTTTCGCATAAAACTGAATTTTAATGTCATTCACTGGACATTTAGCTTTGGTAGTGTGACACATGCAAGATGTAACAATTTTGCAGAAATGCCGAAATAGGCATGTATTTCCAATGAATCTGGATTGTAGTTAAACACTAAATAAACTAAAGTTCTGCAGTCATACCCATCATTAGTCTGTGACCATCCCTAGATTACAAAGGAAGTGGAGGGGAAGACTCGAATAAAAAGGGAGAGGGACTACATCAACAAGATTAGAGTGTGGGGAGAAAAAAAAACAGTTAAACCAAAAAACGAGGAAAAACACTGCAAGAGCACAGAGATTGGCTGAAGAAGAAGCCAATGGGAAGACAGTACGAGCAGGGAGAGGGGGGCATGTGAAGTTGAGCTACCTTGTAGGCGATTCGTGGAGGGCATTTCTTTCCCAAACCTAAAGGTGGGGACATGTGGAGCAGCATCTCATACATATCGAGGTACTTGATACGGCCACTTCACAGTGCAGACAAAGCAAAAAACCCAAAATAAAGAAAAGGATGGAGGGTTAGAGAGACAGGAAGAGAAACAAGGGGGACAGAAAGTAAACCGAACAAGACAAAATGAAAAAAAAGACAAAACCAAACAACAGACGACAAAAAACAGAAATCTTTTGTTAATTAGATTTCCAATTGTGTCATGGACAGGGATGCCATCCTGGCCTGGCAGGGTCAGAGATGGATCCCAAAGGTTAGAGGTCAGAGGTGAGAGAGTTGATCCCTGATAAGGAGAGATGGAAGAGGTGAGTGAGATGACACGAGGAGTGGATGGTGACAGAATGGCTGCATTGTTTGGAAGATGTCTGCATCTGCATGCTGAGACATCAGGGGGAGTTTCCTCTTTCAGTGCACGGAAACAAAGGTTTCAACGCCAGTTTCTGTTCTGCTCTATTTCATTTGAATGGTTTATGCAAATAATAGCTATGAGGTTGATTTATAAATGTAACAATATTGGTTGATAATGTAACATTAGTGCCAACACCCTGAATTATGAAAATGACAACTGTACTAAAGTGTCATTAAATGAGGTTTTAGCTTGATATGTGGCCTTGAAAGCTTTGTTTCCCATCCAGCATCATTAACCAAAGCCAGTCAAATCTGGTGGGGCGAGTGCTTGTGTGTAGGCAAGTCATTTGAGCACAGCCATTCAAGTTTGGGTCTCTGGGCGTTTGCACACAGAGGCCACACAAGTGGAAGAAGTTGCTTGGGTTGCAAACCTTGTATGCTACCCTATTAGGGCAGTTCTTCCCTAAGCCAAGGGGGGGCGAGATAATTCGCAACAAATTGTACATATCCTTATAGGAAATCCGTCCGCTGCGGAAAGAACAAGCAAAACATGACACATACATGAAGAAAGCTTGGAGAGCACATTTGTGTTGTGGACAGAATGGACGCGGATAGGAGTACAAGATCCCATTCACATCCAGACCACAATTCTTATGGGCATTGTGTGGGAGATCTTCAATCACACATTATCATAGGGAATATTCTGCATTTCTCTCGTTTTTATGCTGTCTAACCTGAGAAGGCCTTTGAGTCCTAACAGAATGACTCTCCTTCTCTCAACTGTTGCCAAACTCAGTTACTATATTTATCACAAGAGTAGGTCTCCATCTGGCGGGGGAGTGCAGGCTGAAACATACCATGCGGCTGGGTCATACTCCGCCCACACTCGGATAAACTCATCCAGGTGGTGAGGGCCCAAGATGGAGGAGTCACGTGTTAGATATTCAAAGTTGTCCATAATGACAGCCACAAACAGGTTCAACATCTGGAGAAAGTGGTGAGAGAAAAGAATCTGAAGGTCATGGAGCAGGAAAAACTGTATGGCATTAATTGCCAATTAGGGTTGGGTAAAAATATAGATTTTCTGATTAATCACAGTCTTAAAAAAGTGAAAGCCTCATCTTCAGCACCATGGCAAAAGAAGTAATTAGAATCAATAAAATATTTTACCTCAGTCGTAAATGTGAGTTTGCAGTATGTATTAAATGCGAAGACTACATATAAATGTCTTTCTGTTAAGTTGTTTGGGTGGGCTGCATGCAAAAATAACATACAACATGACCAATGCAGTCCGATTCATGATCCAGTTACTCTCATAAACTGATTCAAAAACATACAGCATAGCCTTGTTATTGAACCAAATTACTGTTATGAGCTGGTTCTTTTAATGAATAGTTTTTAAAAAATGAGTTAAGGAGTGGTCACACTAGATGTTTTTTTTTTTCACACAAATATTTTGCCAACTTCTTATGACTTCCGGGTCTTCAGCATTTCTATGCATATGAATGGAAGTCTATGGGAAAAAAATGGACTTTCATCCTTGCTGTTGTCTGTTTAAAACTTTTACAGCACTTTGGCCAACAGCTGTTATTTTTAAATGAGCTTAATAAATAAATGTGACTGACTGATTAGCTGAAAAATGCCCAATGAATCCTAATTAAATTAAAGCATAATGAATCGGAATCAAATTAGAGTTTGTAAATCAAAAGCAAATCGAATCAGGAAATCTACATCACTACCCAGCCCTATTCCAAACACAATGGAATATTTCAGCATCACATTTGGCCAGGTTTTTAGATTTAAGATAAACAAGCAGTTTTGTGGCAGTAGAATGTGATGGCATGCTACAGTAATGATAAGCCTGTTTTGGCTGGTTCGACTCTGAGCACTAACCAAGAAAGAACAGAGGAAAATGAAGGAGACGAAGTAGAAGTAGGCAAAGTCACTCCCGCACTCCTTTCCATGAATGCCTGAGCTTGCATCACAGGTGCGCTCACTCAGACAGGACAGCATAATCTCATGCCAAGCTTCGCCAGTGGCACTCCTGCAAGAGACACAGTGATGAGCTGAGTGAATAAATGCAGCATCTGCTATTGAAAGCGGGAATGACTGTCAGAGAATATAACAGACTGGAGATGATGGGAAAAGTGCTGATTTTTAAATTACAGTTGAGCCAGATTTCATTCATAACACTGTTGTCATACTGATGTGCTGTCTGCTCATGGCTCTCAGCTCAAAGGAAGCTTCAAGGTAATGAACATAAGGGAAAGATGGAAATTTATTTATGAATTTCATTAGATGTTGTTTTTCTAGTGATGTAAACAGTGATACCAAGTACTACAAATAATCAACAGATAGATAGATATATAGACAGACAGACAGACAGATAGAACCTATGATTCCATTCCATTTTAATACTTTATACAGTAATATTTTCTGACTATGAAAGATCTTGATCAATTATAAATACAGCTCTCCATAAAATCCTAATTGCATTAGAAAAATGTGCACTATTAAAGTTGATATCAATCAAAGTCTAAATATAGTTATCTGGCTAAATATAGCGTTCAGGGGATGCATTACAGAAACATTCCGACACTAAAATCCTATCTAATCTGCATCATAATGTGTCAGACATTTAGACTTTAGATTCTGATTCTGTTATACAACCCCAGAAGCCTCTCTAAGATTTCCTGCATTCTCAGGTGGCTTTGATTGTAGTAGTTAAAGAATATCAGGTATGTACAGACCTGAATAACAGCATAAGCGCTTGGAGGAAAGTGCGAAAGTTGTTGTGACGATTGATGGCGGTATCATCGTTCAACTCAATATTCCCAAACACCTGAAATCACAATACAGTTACTTTAAATGCATGTATTTTGAAACATTACATTAAACAACCTTTAGACAGAATACCATTTCTGTATTTTAATTTGCCTTTAGTAAACTACACAGGAGTAGTGCAATGATCTTTTACTGGAAAATACCATCAGCACTTAAAAAGCACTTAAATTACAGATACCTGCATTCCAATGATTGCGTAGATGAAAAACAGCATGGCGATTAGAAGGCAAACATAAGGCAGTGCCTGGAAATAAACATGAAGAAATCATGACTTATTTAAAAAAAAAATAAAAAAAAACTCTCCAACAGTTAATATCAAGCGATATCAAAACTGTATAAATAGAGTTACCTTAAAAGATTGGACGAATGTCCAGAGCAGGATGCGAATGGTGTATCCCTGCCGGAGGAGTTTGACGAGTCTGGCTGCTCTGAAGAGCCTCAGGAAACTCAAGTTCAACAGACGGTCCTGTGGGAACACAGGCTTTGACAGTTTGAAAGTTCATTTCTCCTAATTTACTCATTCAGCACTCTTTACTTTAACCCTCATATCTCTAACATTAAGTTTGTATTTTTGGATCTTAAAACATGCATAACAGTATTATAGTATAAAACCTTAAAGGGATAGTTCACCCAAAAAAGAAAAATTCTGTCATTAATTACTCACTCTCATGTTGTTCCAAACCTGTAAGACCTTCGTTCATCTTCAGAACACAAACTAAGATATTTGTGTTGAAATCCAAGAGCTGACCCTGCATAGGCAGCAATGCTATTGAAATGTTCCCAGGCCCAAAAACGTAGTAAGGACATCGGTAAAACAGTCCATGCAACAAGACCTTCGCTCATCTTCAGGATACAAATTAAGATATTTTTGATGAAATCTGAGAGCTTTCTGACCCTGCACAGACATTAATGAAACTAAAATGTTCCAGACCCAGAAATGTAAAAAGGACATTGTTAAAACATGTGACATCAGTGGCTCAACCGTAATTTTACGAAGCTACGAGAATACTACATGTGCATACGTGCAGAGTACCATAACATATGTGTGTGCTTTCCTTTGAAAGTAAACAAGGCTTAGCACATGCCTGTTCTACGTCAGCAGCATCAAAAGTAAGAGCAAAAGTACTCTTGATAATGGTGGAATACATGATTTGGAGGAGAAGAATTGTTGAATAAAGTCTTTTTTTTCTTTGCGCACAAAAAGTATTCTCATACCTTTGTAAAATTACGGTTGAGCAACTGAGGTCACATGGACTGTTTTAACGATGTCCTTATTTCTGGGTCTGAAACATTTTAGTTTCATTAATGTCTATGCAGGGTCAGAAAGCTCTCGGATTTCATCATAAATATCTTAATTTGTATCCTGAAGATGAGTGAAGGTCTTGTGGGTTTGGAACGACACGAGGGCGAGTAATTTTCATTTCTGGGTGAACTATCCCTTTAATCTCTATGAGACAATTTCTCGAATCCCATCACACTGAACCTGAAATACTAGACTGCAATTATCTTTTTTAATATGAGATTAAGTTGGTTTTTATTGTTCAAAAGTCAATAACGTCATTCCTTAAGGCGGGGTTTCCCAAACTGGGATTTGTGAACTCCTGGATGTATATGAGAGAACTGCACAGAGTTTGTGAGCTGATAAAAAGCTAATAATTAAATCACAAAAATTATGAAATTAAAATAAATAATTTAAAAATAAAACATGTGATTGTATTTGTTTACCTGCATGTCATGTGACATTTAACCAACATCAGAGAAACATGAACATACGAATGTGTTATAATATTAACAACATCTGAAGTACTTAAAGTAAATATTTTAGGTCAAAGAGATTTTGCTGACACAAAGTCTGGGAATCCCTGCATTAAAACATGCAGACTTTTCCAGAAATTTCTACATTGGGTTCAGTGTGAAAAATTCTTTGTGAAAAAATGGTCAAGTAGGATGTACTCTTGGATCAGTATCTTTTGTTGGTCCTGGAACAACAATGCTGACAATCCAGACAATATGACTGGTTGATTGGTTGAACCAACAAAGATGTCGATCCATGATAAGCATTGGTGAAGCATAATGACTTCAAACCAGATCTATTTACTACATAGCCAACTGAAAAACATGGGGTGATTGTGAAATGATGCTACATTATCTTCAGTAAAGAGGAATCTTATGATGTGCCATATTTTTTCTGCAATAGGAAGTTCTTTCATTCCCAGCATGGTGGAATAGACATAAGTTCAAAGACAAGAGAGAAACTCACCATAGTCTATACATGAAGATGTATAATCGTGGCAGGAGCAAGCCAAGATTTGAGTGAAGACATTTAAGGAACACAGGAGAACAAGAACAGCCATCACGCACAAATATAGTTACAGAACAAACACAATTACCATCAGTAGTTTTGACAATGACATGGACGTCAAGACATACAGTATAATACAACATAAGACTTGTGAACATCATAAAGCACAAATCAGAGCCACAAGCCAGTGATTTTGGTCAAAGTAAGCATTACCAAATGAATTTGGTTACTCAATTACTGTCATTTTATCTGGAAAAACAACACAGAGCTCTCTCCCTTCTGCTCCTGAGCCAGACACAAAGCTCTGATGGGTATCCAGCTCATCATCATTCATGTCTGGGCTTTTCTTCTCAGCCGGTCTCTGCTGTCTGGTATTACACTCGGTCTAGCTCTGAGACTCTCCTTTAATAGAGCTCAAACACAGAGCTCAGTGCCGCTCACTTACGTTAATCTCAGTGACTATGATGTCAGTGATGCTGCCCAGCACAGTCACAAAGTCAAACACATTCCAGGCGTCTTTCAGGTAATTCTGAGAAGAAAAGAATTGGAGAGATCATTTGGGGACAGGTTGGAGAGGCTTACAATTTCACACTCTAACACAGAATCATTTCACTGTGCGTTAAAGGATTAGTTCACCCAAAAATGAATGTTCTGTCATCATTAACTTGCCTTCATGTTGTTCCAAACCTGTGAACTTCTGTGGAACATAAACAGAGATGTTTGGCAAAATGTCTAAGCTGCTCTTTTCCACTCAATGAAAGTGCAAGTGGACCACAGCTATACCAATTTTCCAGAAATTCTGTTCTACAAAAGATGTAATTAGACAGAAGCTTCATTTTTGGGAGAACTGTCCCATGAAGATGGCTTTTAAGTGCAGCTCTTTTTGGACCAAGTGACGATACTCACCAAGGGGCCGAAAGCAATAATCTTGAGAATACACTCCATTGAAAAGAGAGCAGTGAAAACAATGTTGAGATACTTGAGCATAGCTTCATAAAAGTCAGGTGCTCCATGGAACTGCAGGTATAAGAAGACAAGAGGGAAATTTATTTGAGTATCTTTATTTTATTTTATTAGAACAAATGGTGTAATTGTTACAGCAACAAGTCAGCAGAAGTACATCTAAAAGTATATTTAAAAATGTAAACTATTCCTGTGCTGGCAAAGTTGAATTTTCATCAATCATTACACCAGTATTCAGTGTCACATGATTCTTCAGAAATCTAATATGCTGATTTAGTGCTCAAAAAACACTTCTTATTATTATCAGAGTTGAATGTTGCTTAATATTTTTGTGGATTCTTTTTCAGAATTCTTTGATGAATGGAAAGTTAAAAAAAATAGCATTTATTTGAAACCGAAATCTTTTACTGTCACTTTTGATCAATTTATGCATCCTTGGGTATAAAAAGCACATGCAAAATTAATGAAGCTTTGATAGCTGTCAAGTAAATCTCCAAGGACTCTACTGCTACTAAAAGAAAAATGGCCGACTGACCTTCATCATGAGCACCACAGTGTTGAGAGCTATCATGATCATGATGGAGTATTCAAACGGTGGAGAGACCACAAACTTCCACAAGCGGTACTGAAAGGACTGCTGGTTCTGTGGCATATAGCGGGTCAGAGGTTTGGCGTTGATAGCAAAGTCGATGCAGGCTCTCTGAGAGGAAAATGGCAAAAGAGGTACAAATTCACATAACAGATACACACAGCTACTATTGTCCATTTTTATCTTTCAGAAAAAGGCGTTCTGAAGTCACATTCTCTCTCTTATAATCAAAACGAATCATATAAAGAGCAGTGACAACTGTGGAAGACACTATCTAACCTGTGGAGGAACAAGAAAATAGACCTCTAATGGCGCTGATATTTTTTGGCTGCGTTGCCGTGAATGTTGATGATAAATGACTTCTCCTGAGGTCTGGGTTTTTACCACAGTTTGTGAGTCATGTTAGGCTGGCATATGGAGAGGGAGAGAGTGAAACAGCACAGGCTCTGCAGACGACTGGGTCCGTCTAATGGGGCCTCAGAGGAAATGGGACAGGAACATCTTGCTGACTGCTCTTCCATGGGGCTGGCTGTCTCTATGTGTGTCTTTAGTCACTGTGTGTCGATGTATGAATCTATACCTGTTTCTAGGTGAGTATTTAGGTGTGTGTGGTCCGCCGCAGGCACATGCATTAATCCTATCACAATTCCCTACCTGGACATCTGCAGCTGTTACCGTGGCTGGCTTCACTGTAGGTACCGTATCACATCACTAAACACTAAAAACACCTCCAGGGTTTGTAAGAGGAAGATTAATGTCTGTCTCTGTATCTCTTAATGTGAGCCTAAAAGTGGGATTCTTTTTGTTGAGATTTTGTTTAGATTCTTGCAAGGTCTAAATACTTTTTACAAAAAACAATATTGTATATAATGTAAAAATAGTAATTATTATATATAATTATTATATTGTAACTGCACATGGTATGAAAATGTCAACACAAAATTGTAAAATTGCGCATCTCTTTTTTATGATGTCAAAATTCTTTTTTTTATGATGCTGAATACCAAACACAAATACTTTTTACCACATCTGCCTATTGCGGGTGAACGATGAAAAATGTTATGTTATATATACAATAAATACATATTAAGTAATACCTCATTCTTCTCCAGACTGCACTCTGACAAGGCCTTATCACCCTGTTCCTGGAATGTGATGATTATCAAGGCCACGAAAATGTTGACGAAGAAAAAGGGGAAGACCACAAAGTAGACCACGTAGAAGATGGACATCTCCATGCGGTAGCCAGGACTGGGACCCTCGTCCTCAAAAGTGGCATCTACAGAGTGCTTCAAAACCCTGTACACAGACAACATTACACCATTACACCCTATACAGTTTAAGATGATAAACCGCATTGTGAGAGAGAGAAGATTAATTTATTTTACCCATATTGTAAGAGTTTATTTTACTGTAAGTTCCAAGATCTAAGTCACACAGTATTATCACAGTTCAACTGGATAGCTTTAACAGGTTAGTAATAAAAATAAAAAAAATATAATTTAAGCAAGTGAGCTCCTCCTCCTCCTCCTCTGACAACTGGTCTTAACCTGAAGCATTTTTATATACTGTATCATGCTTTTCTGAATTACTACATACACTGAAATAGATTTATTAATCAAACACTGAGAGGAAACAGAATTACACAGCAGATACAGAAAACTGACCCCAGCAAGCTTGTGAACAACTAAATAAATGAAATAAAAGAATAAAAAAAATAAATAAAATCACAATTACAATGGCTTTTCCAGCACATTTATGAGTTTGGCTGTAAGTTTGGGCTGATGCTGATCGATGAACATCTGCCTAGTCTGCCTCCCAAGAGATGTGCTACCAGTATCACAGAGCCTCAAAGAAAACCACTTCAAACTGATTACGGCCTTTAAAGTGAGAGAATAAAAGGCTACTGAGGGGTCAGATGACACAAGGGAAGTGTTTGAAGGGGACAGAAGCTTTTATGGGTTTCAAATCCCTACAAAAACATACTGAAAAGCAAATGGTTGTACTGTATATAATGCAAAATATCTGTGAGTGGAACTGGGGTTATGCTCAACACACTTGTGTATTCTGTAAAACAGGTCACGTCGCTTCCAGTTAAGCTCTCTTGTATTCATTAAATCTAGAGCTGTTTGCAAGATACTCAAGATACCTTCGAAGGAGATACCAAAGATGATCATAACTGATGACCTTCACATATGCTGACTGATATCTAAAAGGTTTTTTTCTTTTTCTTCTTCTTTTCTTCTTCTAGGACGACTGATTACCTTAAAAGTCCATAGAAACCACTATCAGTTCATTCTGCTATTAACACTTTCTCCAATAAGCGGATGCGATGAGATCTATTTTCTGGTTTGGTCAAGTGACGTTTGGCAAAAAAAGTTTTGTGAATTTATTATTTTTTCATGTCATTACATTGTTTAGACCATAAGAAAAAAAATTAAAAATAACATTTTTGAAAAATTATATTTTATTCATATTTTTTTCTATGTCCTCTGTAGAGGACACTAGGACTAAGT
>JAUZSZ010000088.1:9559818-9571196 GCA_034780575.1 Labeobarbus marequensis
GAGCTGGCCACAGATACAGCTGCTTGATGCACAGTCATCTTTACAACTGCAGTGCTATTCCAGTGAGAGAGAGAGAGAGAGAGACAAGCATTTCATATAGCTGTAATAACAGCATTAACCTTGTTATGGCTTTCGACACTAGGCCTCTAAGCCTCTTACCTGTAAGTGCGTTATGTTCTCATCGATATTCACTTGAGAGGTAAAACAGTTCTCTGGAACGTATTTGAAGTTGCTGGGGCAGGGCTCATGGTCCACCCCATTCACACATGGCACAGGGACGTCCTCATAGCCTCGTGACACATCTCTGAAACACAACGCACAACAGTCCCACAATCACATAAAATATTTACCCACATTCTGTGCCAAACATTCAATATATTTTAGGGCCATTCGCACATGGGCATGACAGCTGACTTTGAAGCTGCACAAAGAAAAGCAGAATGAAGACTAAGAAATGTGTGGATACTTCAGATTTCTTCAAGTCAAGCTAAATGAATGGAATATTGATTCAGCTGTAGCCAGTTTTCACTGCTTTTCGGTATGGACCTGAAGCTGCAAAAATCTTGTTTGAAAAGATGCAGTACTGATTAATTCAAGATAAATACTGCATTACAGTACAGTACATGGACTTGAAATTCATGGCAGTTTCAATAGCAGTATCAATAAAGAGAAGCAAATTCTAGCTTACAAAACATACAGAAGCCATACATT
Organism: Labeobarbus marequensis; assembly: GCA_034780575.1. Taxonomy (NCBI): domain Eukaryota; kingdom Metazoa; phylum Chordata; class Actinopteri; order Cypriniformes; family Cyprinidae; genus Labeobarbus; species Labeobarbus marequensis. The sequence continues at coordinate 9,560,530 of JAUZSZ010000088.1, forward strand.
ATTATTTGATACAGTTTTCTCAAAGTGCAAGTTTTTGTGTATTATCAATATTAAAAACAATGAACAGTTATAGTTTAACAACAAACTTGTCTTGCCAAAAGTTTCTTGAGTTTCACTTGAATAATCTCAAGGGAAAAAAAAACAGTAAAAAGTAATATATCAGTGGTTCTTCACCAAAGGGCTGGGGCCCACAATATTAAACTAATGTAAGTCTATTTCACTGTATTTTCTATTCGTGAGGATCGTGTATTGAAACTTTTGGAATCATAGAATCAAAAGTGGTTCATTAATTTAATATTAATATTCAGTTTTTGTTAATAAAAAAATAATACTTCCAGCACAAATACCAAAAATATCTTAATATATTGCATTGGAGAAAAACTGCTTTAAGACAGTTGTCTTTATAGTTTGCTTTAGAATGCCAGCGGGAAGGATCGATTTATATTTCCAAACATTTCTTTTGCTATTAATTGTAATAATCCAGTAAGTTATTTGTATGCACAAGGAGTCTCAGAAACCGAGATCTGAGCTCACCATCATCAAGTCTGTCGGCGATTACATAAAGAGACAGAAAACAAACAGACTAAATCCATAAGTACTGTAGAACCATCTTCAAGATGCTTGGAAAAAGAATAGAACATGTAACAAAATACTGTCTGTGATATTACCCTGCAAAACAGAAACAGATTTGATCCTAGTGTTCTTGCATTACCTGCAGAGGAGTCTTTCTCTTAGGCTGTCTCTGCCTCTCCTAGCATCTGTCAGCTTCTTATTAGTGTTGAGGATTGTCCACATCTTGGAATTTATACTACAGCAGTCCAAAGGAGTCTCACCGTCCTTGTTTTTCAGATTTACATCTGCTCCTCGGGACAGAAACAGCCTAGAGACAAAACTTAAGGTTAGTCCTTTTACAACTGACAGTTTCAACCACAAACCTTTGTCTGAATTGAATCGGAATTGTCTATAGTTTGATAATGACACTGATATCTTCCTATCTCTTAGAAGCTGCTTTAACACAGTCTGTATTGTATAAAGTGCTATAGAAATAAAGATGACTAGAAAAATTAATGGGAGACACTGTAATGCTCAATATGGTGGTCAATATATAATTTTGGAAATGTATCATCATACGAAAGTCATTCATTGAAGCAGATATAAGCTATACTTGAATGTCTTTTGCCTACAGAGAAACCCAGTTTGTTACCCAGATGGCCTCAAGTGAACTGACTTCCCCTAAAGTGACCTTGGGATAACATGATTAGTTCCTTTAGATTTCAGTGCTGATAAAGGGTCTTGCTCCCAGTTATCTAGGTATACTCTCTTTGTTCTACACTTACATTACACAGTCCAGCTGGTTCTGTCTGACAGCGATGTGGAGAGGTGAGTCTCCATGGATGTTCACAGCATGTAGGTCAGATCTCTTGTCAAGCAGCAGCTGAGCGATCTCATCACAGCCAGAGAATGCTGCCCAGTGGAGGCAGACATTCTCCTCCTAGATAACACATCAGACCACAAGCAAAATTCATCTCGGGATGATAAAATCACATATCTATCATACATAAGCACTAGTGTTCCAAAGTTTGCGATTGGTAAGATTAATGTCACATGATCCTTAAGAAATGATTCTAATATGCTGACTTGGTGCTCAAGAAACATTTCATTTTATTATCAATATTGAAAACAGCTTAAGAGTTTTTTTTTCAGGATTCTTTGCTGAATATAGAGTTCAATAGAAGAGCACTTGTAATCAATTTAATGCCTTTTTGCTGAATAAAAGTATTAATTTATTAATCTTCTGAACGGTAGTGTACATGTTCAGGTAGAAATCTATTAACTAATTTACAGTCAGATCGTTTGACATGCAATTATTTGCAGGCAATCCATTTTAGCAGTCTGATTTTAACAAACAAGGTGAAAAAGGTACATCAAAAACTTGAAATATTGAGATGAAATACTCACAGACCTTATCTCTTATTTGGACATCAGCTCCTGCTGAGATCAGCATCTTCACCTGCTCTAGATTCGTGTTCTCAGTTGCCCAGGTAAGAGGAGCCCACCCACCATCATCCTGATCAAAAGAAGAAGATCCATAATCTTCAATTATTAAGCACTCCAGTATCCATACAGCATCAGACAACATCCTCAAAAAAAACTCAAATTAAAATGTAATTTAAGGGTAAATAAATATGGCATGTACACAAAAATGTATATTCTATATAACAAACTCATGCACACTGTTACCTTACAGTTGACGTCTATGGATGGCATGGAGATGAGATACTGCAGCACACCTGTGTGTCCTCCTCTGGCTGCCAAGTGAAGACATGCAGAGCCTCTCATATCCTGTGAAGAAGGCATAAATCACCAGATTTTAATCAAGCAAATACCTTGCATACTGAACACATTGCATACAGTGGCTTAGGGATTTCAATACCTCATTTAACCAATGGGTAGCATGAGATAACTGTAGCAAAACATTTTGTATTTCACAGTTGATTGAGAGATGAAGGCTGGCTATCATACCTTATGCCCAGTAGAAGCACCAGCTTTCAGTAAGTATTTCACTGTTTCTAGATGATTGTTCTCACAGGCATACATCAGAGGAGTTCTCTGCTCTGAATCACACATGTCCAGGTTCGCACCAGCCTATAGAGATAAAGAAATTATTTCTATTACCAAACTTCAATATTAAATAAGAGCATATAATACTGGGTGCACTCATGGAAAATGGGATTTTAAAAATATAAAAAATAAAACAATAAATTAAAACAATTTAAAAAAATTAAGTTCATCAGGTCCTATTACAACAGTTTTCAAAAGTTATCATAAATAAATGAAAAAAATGTTTCTTGAGCACCAAATCAGCAAATTAGAATGATTTCTGAAGAATAATGTTACACTGAAGGCTGAAATTATTCAGCTTTGCCATCACAGGATTATATTATGTTTTGAAACAATGTAAAAAATAATAAATATTTAAAATATTAATATTTCTCAATATTACTGTTTTTACTGTATTCTAAAATAATGCAGCCTTGCTGAGCATAAGAGACTTCTTTTAGTAACATAAAAGACTTACAGACCCTAGACTTTTGAATAGTAGTGTATATTAAGAAACATAGATAATTTCTGAATGTGAATGTGTGCTATTAGTGTAAGCAGTACCTGCACTAATATATGGCAGATCTCTTTATGTCCCTCCTCAGCAGCACAATGCAAGGAAGTCTTCCTCTTCTCACTGTCCATCCGCAAATTTGGGTCCACACCTTCCACTGATTACCATCAAAAAAATTCCAATTATCAAACACAAAGCATCTAGTACATCATACATACATACATATGCACATATATATATATATATATATATACACATATATGTATATGTGACTGGTTTCTTGAGAAAAATCATACCCAGCATATGCAGGATCCTCTGGAGCTCTCCCCTCTTCGCAGAGAAGTAAAGCTGCTTTGGAGGAAGCTTGAATTTCTTATACCTTTAAAAATACGCAATGCTTGTTTTAAACTATAGGCAAGAAAGCAAATCTACAAATGGTGAAGAGTCAAATAAACTATCTAATGCATTTATTTAATGATACAGGACCAGGACACAGATCCTTACTTCCCATCCTCAAGTGCATTTAAAACGCTTTCCAGTGATTCTTTAGCAGGGTCTATCACTCCACAAACAGCTACAGAGTCCAATTTAGCCCTGCTGTAAGACACAATAATAACAGATATACAACAATGCAACCAGTGTGAGCAAACACAACAAATTTAATTTAACTTACTCCATTGATTTAAGAGATTTAAACTTACTCCATTAAGGCGGTGTCTCTTTTGTGCGCGGGCACAGCGGCTGTTGGCACTGCAGTAACACAATCAGGTTTGGGGATCGTGACCTCCTTAGCATGACTAGTCTCCTCACCGCAATGAGGGCAGTAGACCTGACCTCTGATCAGAGAGGCACAGCTCCGGTGAAAGCGGTGTGAGATGTTCCCATCTGGCTGACATTCCATAAACGTCCCCTGGATTAGACAGACCGCTATAATATTAATTTTGTAATTACAGTGTATCAAGGTTTCAACTCCCAAGTTGAACTATTAAAGGTTATTAAAAAACTGTAATTAAAAAAAACTGTAGCCGCTAAAGAAATTAATAGCACTTCAAATATGTTTAAAATCAAGCACACTCACACCTTTTGAATTCTACATGGACCTCACAAAACACTTATTAATCATGGCTGGCTGCTAAAAGCTAAATGTGATAATAGCACATTTCTACAATGGCATCCCAAGGCCAACACAAAAACAATGTCCCTAATGTATTTGTTTGATAAAACCAAAATGAATAATGAAAGTATATACATTCTTTCTTAATTTTGGGATACTTTGGGAAAGCTCTTCATACACCACCACTTAAGAGTTGTTGTTTTTACATGTAACACTAAAGACTGAAGTAACGGCTGCTGAAAATTCAGCTTTGCCATCACAGGAAGTAAATTACATTTTAAAATATATTCAGATATAAAAACAGTTATTATCTTATTACACTTATTATAATAATATTTCACAATATTACTGTTTAACTGTATTTTTTTATCAAATAAATGCAGGTTTTGAAAAAAACATTTTAAAAAAATCTTACCAACCCCAAACATTTGAAAGCTAGTGTATGGTTTACTTACAGCCCTGCAGAAGAAACCACAGCCTGGGCAGCTCTGGTGTTTCACCATGCCCGCACGATGATCCTCGCACAACACCAGCAATGGAATCCTCAGAGAGGGACGCATCATTTCCTGCTTCAGAATCACCTTCCGACATAAACTCAGCTAGAGAGAGGGAAAAAAAATCTCTTTAATGCTTTCTTGAAATCAATTCACCATTTACTAATCAAACGCATAAGTATAATGCTATCATACATAAAAAAGCATACATTCACATAGTAACTTTAGTATAACTGTAACTGTTACAGTGGTCTGAATATATTTAAAGATTTCATGAATGGCTTGGCCCCCCACATGATTGTAAAGCACTTTGGGTGTACAGCAATACACAATAAAGCGCTATATAAATGCCTCATTCATTCATTCATTTCATTTTCTTATCCTTTCACAGACAGATGTTTTGAAACATGACACATGTTCTACCTTTCCATCAACACTCTCTACAGCCATGCACCTGCCCTCAGCAAGAGTTACTACATCCTGGTTCTTCGGAGCCTCCATGCGACAACTACACAGTGGAGGTTCCAATGTGTCATCAGCCTCCATGTTCTCTTTATCCTCCGGCAAACCTGATAAACACAAACACTTAAGGCCATTTTAGGTACTTGAAAGTGTTGTTTTTTACAGTTTTAGCCCTCTGATACTAGAATGTCCTAGGCTACTAAACCCTCCCTGATCTGCCATTTCTTTCTTTTTTATGATGATGCATTAAATCAAGAGAATATGCAACAAGAAGTTGTTTATTGGGCTGCATGTATGTTGCCATGTGGTCTTATGGTCTTACAAAGTCAGAATGCTCTGTCTGAAACCTGCCTCTGCTCATTCTGAGATCAACCTATTGTATGAAAACAAACATAAAGGAAGTATACACATTTCATGAGGTGGAAGTACAAAATACATAAGCAAGCAAGAAGTGGACTTCAGTTCTATTGTCTTCAGGTGCAGATAATATCTACCTGTGGGGACTTCTGTGAACATGCTTTCATGAGCTAGAGCATGTAGAGGCAGCTCTGTGTATTCTTCAGCATGGCCTTGTGGAAGGTCCTCCGTTTCCTTGTTCTTATGCAGTTCCGCTGCACTTTCTCTCTCAGCCGCTGAAGCCTGCTTCTCTGGTTTCTCAGAACTATTTTTGATTGCCTCTTCAAAGGCCATCTGAATAGCTATGCAGCCAACTGTAAGTGAACACTCCTGCAGGGTTTGGAAACAATGATCTTGAATGTTCAAGATTTGGTAAAGATGAATGGCTTCATTTCACACACATGGAAGTAGTCTAATGTGTAAGATATCAGACCTGCTCATTTGAAGAGGACAACGAGACATTCGGTTTCTTGGACACTTTTGGTTTCTTTTTGGGAACAAAATTATATAAGCCCATTTTTCTTTTCTTCTTCTTGGAGGCTGCAGGAGAATACAAACAGGGGGGCATGCAATTGGTTTTACTTTCTTGGGTTCTAAACAAAGAGGTTTTAATGTAACTTTTTAGCTAAAAAATTCACACCTGTTTGTGTCGAGACTTTGAGTTCCTGAGGTAAACTGAGATGCTGTGTGTGTGAGGACTCCACTCCTCCACTCCTCTCATACACACTTTTCTCGCTGTTCATTGTCTATGTTGTTGCATTAATAAAAACAGACATATATAGGTCTTTTTTGGACAGTTTTTGGTAACATTTTAGTATAGGGACCAGTTAACTAGTTGTTTATTATTAACATATTGGCTATTCATTAGTACATTTAAAGCACAAATTCTGCATGACCATATTCTACATCCATAATCCTTCCCAATACCTAAACTTAACAACTGCCTTACTTTTAAGGAGTTAATGATTTTATTCAGTACAGATACATTAAATTGTTTACAATGTTGCATAAGATTTTTATTTTGAATAAATGCTGGGGGTTTTTTTTACTTTCTAATCAGAAAAAAAAAACTGTATCATGGTTTCCACAAAAATATTAACCAGCACAACCATTTGTGAAAATAATAAGAAGCAGTACAATTAAACTGTGAAAATAATAAGAAACGAGCACCAGATCAGCATATTAGAATGATTTCTGAAGGATCATGTGGCATTCAAGACTGGAATAATGGCTACTAATTCAGCTTTGCCATCACATGAATAAATTACATTTTAAAATATGTGTGTGTATATATATATATATAAATATAAAAAATGCAAAAAAAAAATATTCTAACCTGTAATAATATTTTACAAATTACAGTTTTTGCTGTATTTGGTGAGCATAAAAAAACATTTTACTGACTTATCTTACTGATTGAATGGTACTGCATATATAAGAAATATCATTTATGGGCATCACTCCCATAAAACTGTTTTTGTCCCAGGCCCTTTGAATTTGACTATGCATCAGTATAAATATCCAACCACGTTCAGAGAAGTCTGTTCCCCCAACACAAACATTTTAGGTGATCATCCAAATCCATGCCATCCACATTTTCCTGACTCATTAATATGAACTAGAAAGTACATATGCAAGCAGCAGGCTACCTTCAGAGCAGATGGAGCTGGTGCTGGTCTAACCATGGTTTTCCAAGCCAAACGTGGCGGAGCAGGATTCACAGCTTTAAACTCCTCCGGCCCTCTCTGGGCATCCCCTTCCTGTCTGGCCACAGGTGAGGACAAAGTGGGGATGCTCTTGGCGGCATTACCAGACTCAGAACTCTGTGTTTCTGAAGCATCTTGTTTATCTTGCTGGATAGAGCCATGATTTCCTAAGATGATGTTTTCACCTGGTAGCTTGAGGGATGTCTGGCCAGAGAGTAGCTGAAAGCCTGTCCCTGGGTTCTTTGTGTTGCCTAGTGCACTCTGTTGTTTAACTACTTTTGGAGCAGCACCAAGGGATTTGGTCTTCCTGACTCTTCTCGTTGGGTCCGCAGGGCTGTCCATACCTACAACCACAGCATGATAAAATATGTGACCCTGGAGCACAAAACCAGACATAAGTAGCACGGGTATGTTTGTAGCAATAGCCAACAATACATTGTATGGGTCAAAATTATCGATTTTTCTTTTATGTCAAAAATCATTAAGTTATTCAGTAAAGATCATGCTCCATGAAGATATTTTGTAAATGTCCTACCATAAATATATCAAAACTTTATTTTTTGATTAGTATAATGCATTGCCAAGAACTTCATTTGGACAAGTTTAAAGGCAATTTTCTCAATATTTTGATTTTTTATTTTTTTTCTCTCAGATTCCAGATTTTCATATAGTTGTATCTCAGACAAATGTTGACCTATCCTAACAAACCATCCATCAATGGAAAGTTTATTTGTTCAGATTATCCTCTTTCAGATGATGTATAAATCTCAATTTCAAAAAATTGACCCTTATGACTGGTTTTGTGGTCCAGGGTCACTTACGAAAAACATTAAGGTATGTAAACAATGTGCATTTCACACTTGATACGTGAATCAATTCTGAAAAAAATTACCAGATGCTTTTGTAGTATGGGATGCATTAACCGACCTGAACTTACATTATGAATAATAACCTTGAAATCAATGAACTCACTTTTTTTGGACTTGGCCATGGCAGGGGGAACCTGGAGCAATCCAAGAAGACCTCCAAGTCCCTTCCTCTGTGAGAATTTACAGTGTTAGAATATGATCATATTCACATGTTTTATAATAATCAGTTAATGTAAAAAAAATCTAAATGCACGAACAATTAATAGAAAATAAAAAATATATACAAATATATAGTCATAATGTAAATTATATTGTATGGTTGGAGCCTAATGGTTTTTACTTGTTATGTAAAATGACAGAAATAAAGCAATTAAAACGATTCTACATATGATCAGATTAAAAATAATAATATGTATTTACTGGTATTTATGGGGGGAAATAATGTATCAACCGCGCTCTGAAGGGCTGCGTTTCAAAATCTAGTAAGCTGACTACTCAGAACATTTCGGCCATCAAATGCTGTATGTCTGGGCATCACACTCGATTTTTAGACAGCCAACGAATCTGTCTCTTCGGCCCTCCAAAACGATCAGTTATGCTTTCTTTGCATTACTGAAAAGGCATGACAGCCTGTTAGGCTCGTGATTTCCTGTGTCTTATTAACTGAGGAGTATAACAGCATTTGTGAATGTTTATATCGGGCGCACCGCTCACTGTGGGCGGAATTACAATGAACAACATGAAACAATGTAGCTAACAATGACACCAGCCACACCACCACAAATCTAGACGGAGCATGTATCCTAAACTACATTCGGCGTGGGACACAAAATATCCACAAAATGGCTGCTTTGCACATACTTACCCGTTAACTTTAGATGGTTTGCATTTTTGTAAAACAACTCAGTTCATTCCGAAAGTTTAGAGGCTTGTCTTCCTCTCTGCACTTCCCTGCTACATGCAGCCTGCGACTGTCATGTGACCACACCGCGCCCTCTACTGGTAAGGAGGTGTTTACTGTCTGGGTTTAGTTGCTAAGTGTGTCGACCTCAGGCTCACTATAAACCATTCGTGAACTTTTTGTTGTTGGTTTTACCTTCTCGTTACGAGTGTCACGTATCACATGTATATTGCAATAAATTAAGACATTATTAGGGAAAAACAATATTGTTTGCACCTCAACAAACTGAGCCTCAAGAATCGCTGTACCAACATAAATTCCTTTGAAATAACTGACCACACTGAAAGGTATTATATAATTTGCAATCTCACATGCACATTTTCTAATGTGTGGCAGTTGGCACTTAAGGCTGGCCTGTATAATTTCTCCTTACTACTTTATGGTACACATAAAGCTTGAGTTATGGCCACTATTGATCATTTCTAACCCTCCAGTTGCTTTAATGGATCTTTGCCCTATGCAACAAGTAAAGATTAATGTAAACAGCCTATCAAAGATCCATGTCAAAGTCACAAGCAACTTTTGATTCTGTTTAACAGTACAAAATGCAGTTCAGTTCAGGGGTTCAGTTCAACATTTTTATTCATTTGTACACAACATATGTAAATCACTGTTCAAATAATAAAAAAGTTTTTAACATGCAAGTAGTGTGCAATACTAACAAAGGCAGAAGTTAATCATTAAATTAAGAAATGAATCATTAAATACCACAAAACTTGAACTAAATATTCAGTGGTTTTGTATAATGACTTGAGGACATGTGCATCCACGCATAGTATAAAGTTACAATTTCAATCGAATTAGATTCATGTTTAGCTTATCAGGAACATAAAAACAAAGCCTGAACATGCTAATTAAAACAAAAGCAATTTTACCCTGGTGGTTGTGTGACTGCAAACACAATTGTACAAAACAAGCAACAGTCTAATAATAAAAGATTCCTTAATGCTCTTCCATGATGAAACTCCTAAAAACAAGTGGTAAAATATCTTTGCAAGAGGCAGGTCTATTTTACAGATCATCTGCAATGACAAAAAAAAAAAGAGCAAAATTACTCATTTCCTACTGTTTGGCATAATAGCTGTCAAACCACATCTGAAGTAATTGTATCAGCTGACCTCTTAGGTTAAATATCACATTCTTGAGAGTACACATTGTAAGAACACAGAATTTGGATATTTACACATTTGGTTCAAAAGTGCTTGAGGTCTGCATTTATTATAAAGTCAAAGGAATGTAATTAATATTTTCAATGTTTTTCTCCCTTCTTCATATGGCTGGGAAACATCCTATATATTGCAGCTATCTTCATAAGAAGGTGGAGCCTCTGTCAAAAGAAATAAAATCAAATTAAATCACCAGGTAACATTGCCTTACCTAATGAAAAATCAATTAAATATAATAATAATAACAATAATAATATTTTTTTAACAAACTAATTTTAATTAATTTTAAATATTACAATATTGCACTACTCCCTAAAAAAGTAACTAATTACCTTAGTTACTTTTTATGGAAAGTAATGTGTTACATTACTTTTGAGTTACTTT
>JAUZSZ010000088.1:9612319-9627919 GCA_034780575.1 Labeobarbus marequensis
CTTTCTGTTGCACTGTGGAGCTTCTGTCACTACAACAAATTCCTTGTATGTGTAAACATACTTGGCCAATAAAGCTCTTTCTGATTCTGATTCTGATTCTAGAGAACATCTGTGGTTTAAATGATTTGTTTGTAAAAACATTCAAATGAAAAAAAAAAGGTCAACATTACCTTTGTGACCTTTACACTTTATTATAACAATTCCAGAGTTTAATAAAATTCTGACTCTTGGACAAAATAAAATAAAACAAAATAAATTGGAAATAAAAAGTCATATAAATTCATAATAAATTATAAACAAGGATTGTGTGTAGTACAAAGAGATCATGAACTGTAGGCCCGTGCACAACAACCTCTTCTGTTCATCTGATTGAGGGTCAGAAACTAAGAGGTTTATGCAATGGATGGCTAAAAAAAAATATTTCCTTGTTCTAAATTTTTCACATTCCCCAAAGTCATTAAGAAGTGGAAGCAAGGCAGTTTATAGACCAGATATGATTTCTGAAATGTTAGTGTGCTGGTTCTATTTTTCTGACCAGTCTTTGCATATTAATGAATGTCAGTTTAATACTTTACATATGTCTATATGAATTCCACATCAATTTTACAGCGAATTACATTGACACATGAACAATCATACATTTTTAAAAAAAGTCAATACACAAGTTTATACTTTTTCATATATACTTACTGCTTATCCCTTAAGGACAGAAAAACTCTAGTGCATAATGATCAACAACATTTAGTGCCATTCTTTTGGTAGGTTCGCAGCAGAAAAAGAATAGATGCAATAAGAAGGACTGAGAAGAGGAAGACGGCAGCACGCCAGGCATCTGGGCGCAGTGTTTTTCTCACAAGCACATTTTCAGCAGGCAGTAAGTTGCTTAAACTTAGCATGTAGCCAAGGGACCAGCCGACAGAAGTGTCTTCAGCCTGCAAACCAAAATAACAAGTTGACACTGGCTTGACAGGATATGATAACTATATCTTAAAACAGCTGTCTTCCTGAGGGCTTACTTTCTCCCGAAAGGAGATTTGTGAGAAGGAGAGATCATTAAAGCCATATCCATTGATCAGGAGCACCTGCAGAAGGATGGAATCTGCACAGTAATCCCTCAAATGGCTCCCCTCATCAGGAAACCTATTTTGCATCTGAGAGAGAGGGAGTTAGAAAGAGATATTGCCTGGGGAAATATTTAAAATTTCATCACGTTTAAGTTTAATTCAAAACTAGGCTTAGGAATTATTCGCTCTGACAAGTCTGGTAAAACACTTGACACTGGGGGACTGAATTCCACATACAGCTAAAACAGCTCAAATATTGCATCAGTTGTTAATGATTGAATCAAACAATGCATGGTGAACATATTAAATATCTTTTCATAGAGGAAAAATGCAAGTTCTCTTAATGGATTGTTGTAGAATGTTCTTGAATGTTTTCTGGTCAATTACTGGCAAGAAAGTCAACTTAAAATTGCAGGACTCAAAATTAGATTTACCTCCTGAAAGCTCATGTTGCAGACAACATGGACAGCGTACTCTAAATCTGCCAGAGATGTGATGGTGATGCCTGCAGCTTTCTGGAGGAACGAATGAGTGTAGAAAAAAGCAGAAAACGCCTGCACCAAATAAAGAGAGGAATTAGCTACTGTAGGCCTTATCATATAAATACAAAGTGGTTAGACAAAACGATTATCACAACAATTTATTGTTGAACAATTTTTTTTTTTCGTCATCAGAACCGAATATCATTTGGTTTTGTAATTATTTTACAAGTCATTAGAGCATATCTAAAACAATGCAATGCAACTGAATGCACAAGGTTTAAATGTTCCATATTAAGCACTCTAGAAATTCATACCATAAAGTTGCCAGTAATGTTGGGCTGGAAAACTCCATCAAAGGAGCATCTGGAATATGAACAGTTGTTAAAAGAGAAGAGACGAGAAATGTTTCCCAGGCATTGATCGTAGTTTCCTGTGCCTTTGATTTGCAGGTCATCATCAGGTTTATAGGGAGTTTGTCTTCTAATGCATGGAGTATCAAACACACTGCTCAGCTTTATGGAGACACTGTAATCTGCAGGATAGCAGGGGTGAACTATGGAGCGGTCTGAACCCTGAGTCTATAAGATATAAAGAGAAAACATCAGAAATTATACTCTAAGTACTATCAAATCAATTATTATTCAAATTATACTAAAGGTTTGCACTTAACCGTCATCAGAAATGCCAGCAGTCTGAGTAACACCTGGTCTCTCCCATAACACAGAAAGCTCTGAGTGTAAATCTGATAGCCTCGTCCGTACAGCCGCAGTTTCATCAGATTGTCCTTGTTCTCCACCGTCTGTTTAGTTTCAAAGGTGATCTGAGTAGAAGCTCCACCAAAGTCTAGCGCACCAGCCGTGTCTTTGCCTGGAGACAGCCATTGACCCACAAAGCCATACTAGAAATATAAAGGATAAGAAAGAGAGAGAGTATACATAAAATCAAGTGGCATCTCTAAATTATTCTCTGAAATATATCAAAACAAATCTTCAGCCCTTACCGTAATAAACTTCTCAAGCAGGTAGTTGACTGTGACCCATCCATAAGCTCCCTCCTCTTGTCCACTTAAGATGGTGGCCCCTTTGAAGCTGAATGGGTAGGTCTTCAGTTTATCTGCCACTTCCTTCAAAACCTCATCTGACTCTTTAGGTTTAGAAATACTGCATGATAGGACAAAAACATATATTTGTTATCTGTGATTCATTATGTAGCATTCCACTCTATTCATCACAATCTTTTCCAGAGTATAAACAGGTGATTTGAAATGTGTTGAAAAGTTAGAAATAAAAAAATCTAATATATATTAAATATAAACTTCTAAAAGGAATAAGTGTATATTTCTGACTCACTTCAGTAGTCTCATGCCCGCTGTGGCACCGAGATACACAGGGGTGAGTTTGTGTCTTGAGCTTGGGATCTCCTGCATGGCTTTTTCCATGCATTCCTCAAGACTACGGGCTGCTCCTCCTTTGTTACCAGCATAACTGGAGATCCCACCTCCTGGTAGGAGAGAGAAAAATAATGAATAAAGAGATTTGAAAATGTAGATGAATGATAAATGTGAAACTTCTACTTATCACTATACTTACTCACCCTTCACGTGGCACTCGCTGTGTTGACTGACTATGCCAGTACCATTCTGCTTGTCTGCTGGCCATTTGTAGATGAACATAGAAGTATGAGAGGATCCAGCATCCATGACTATTCCATACTGAGAACAAACACAACAGAAGTCAGAATCAAAGCTAGGGTTAAAAAAAAAAAACCTCATCACAGACTTTTTGCATCTATTTTTTATAACTAAAATAAATGCATGAAAATATAACTTAAGTGTTCTTTTTCAAATAAATTAATTTTTTTTCTTCTTTAATAAGAGGTTTCACAAGAATCTATTTAATGTTTCTGATCTGTTCATGGCAAGAGCAACAGCAATCATGAATCAGAAGCAGCCACTCGGTTTGTCATTAAAGCTGGCTGTTGAGATTCAATGGCTGCCTGCCACATGCCAGAAAGAGATTCATCTTCCTCTCGACAGATTTTTTTCTGTAATCAGATCCATTAAACGCGCTCTGTCTGGACAGTCTTGTGTCATCTTTGTCAGATTTGTAGCCTGTTAAACTTATGAACAAAGGTGTCATTACCATGTGTTGTGCTGGTTCTTTGATGTCTTCAGTGTTGATGACAAGCAAAAGAATGCCTATCAATGAAATAAACAGAGCTGCAATTGCGGTATATATTTGCAATTGCATTGTAATCTACTACAAACAAAAAAACATTGACATTTACTGATCGACTAGTCTACTGTAGCCAGGATGTTGTGGAATACTGACTTGGGCATGTTAACACTTAAGTAAACCAACCTGTCTGACCTGCTCGGGCATGCAAACCAAGTTATTGTAAACATTATATGAAACATCTGACTGTCAGAGTATGGATTTCTTTTTACTGTTGACTCCATACTTTTTGATTGTGTGTTAAAACTGTAGCTGTGTGCTGATGTTCAGCTTTGGTAACTCAATCAGGGCTTTTAAACGGTCCACACAGTTGGTTGGGTGTATGTAGTGCAGTGCTGGAACAAGATATATTTACATAGTAGTAGTTAAAGCAAACTTTTAAGGGTCAACAAAAGAAACCACAGTTTTTGTGCCTTAAAAAGTATAGAGGTCAGAGACTGTGAACTACAAACACACAAAACTTCTCAGGCATGCAAACAGACATCAATCTGACACTAGGTGGCATTAGAGCAAACAAAATCATATTCAGTAAGAATGATTTAAAAATGGAGAGCCACATATAGGATAGCTATTGATTGTATTCCAAAAGTGTTGGGGGAAACATAAATATATGTAAAAGTGAACAGATTCTGTTCTGTGTGTTGACATATTTCTGAAATTTAGGCAAGATATATTTCAGGGATCTTCTTTTTAAACAGCCAATAGTTTGCGGATACATCAGACTTGAACATGATTGGCTGCTTGCCAGTAGGTTGTGGGTGGTGTTAGGTGGAGGGACATTCTCATTCTTGAGAATATTTAATTGGACAAAAATCTGTGTTTCGGTGTCATTAATACAAGGACAAGACAAGGACTAAAGGCCAAACACATTCAGTGTTTTATTATATCTATAAAATACAGAAAAATTAGTAACCACTTCAACTTATTTAATATTACAAAAGCTTTCCTGATTCAGCAGAAATAGAAGCATGCAATACCATTTCAGGATCAAATACATTCTTCTATTTGCATAGCTACATTTTCAAGATGTTCCATTTTGAATGTTTTCAGTGCTTTTGACTTTGGTTTACAGAACATTGCATAACACACAAATAAATCTAGATAAGGGATTCAAAACAAGAATACATAACATGATAATAAGGCACAGCATAGTATACATAACAAACATACATTCAACATTATGAAAAGATAAACATCTTGACATGATTGTCCTTGATGAAATAGACTTAACACTACTAAAATTAAGTCTCCTGTTGTACAATCTCTTCTAAAATGATCATTTATATCAAATGTGCTTGACAAGAAACTGGTTATTGAAATGAGATAGGTTTGATGAAATGTGATACAAAAAGTCTTTTGTGCATCCTTGTTGTTTTCAGTGTACTGTAAACAAAAGCATTCCTGCTAAGGGCTCTGCATAACAATGTACATAGGGAGCAAAATAACTGTTGTAATTAAATTACATTATCAGTGTCTTTCTTACGGATGGCTCGCAACAAAAAATAAAGCGCCACAATAAGAAGGAAGCAAAAGAGGATGATCAGAGCACTCCAGGCGCCTGAGCGCAGTGATTTCCTCAGTAAAACATCTTCAGCTGGCAGCAGGTTGCTTAGGCTTAGCATGTAGCCAAGGGACCAGCCAATAGATGTGTCCCCTGCCTGCAAACCAAAGCAACATGTTAACTTTTTTTTTTTGACCTAGAGGGGTCCACTTATTCATCAAGTTTTAGGGAAAAGTTCACACGAAAATAAACATTTACTGAAAATACTACTCACCCTCAAAACATTTCTCACCCTCAGGCCATCCAAGATGTAGATGAGTTAGTTTCTTCATCCGAACGAATGGAGGAATTTAGCATTTCACTTCACTTGCTCACCAATGCATCCTCTGTTGTGATTGGGTACCATCAGAATAAGAGTTCAAAAACAGCTGATAAAAGCATTACAATAATCCATCAATTAATGTCCAGTGAAGTGAAAAGCTGCATGTTTTTATTAACAAATCTCATTCTGACGGCACCCATTCACTGCAGAGGATCCATTGGTGAGCAAGTGATGTAATGCTGAATTATTCCGAATCTGTTCTGATGAAGAAACAAAATAACTCTAGGATGGCCTGAGGGTGAGTACATTTTCAGCAAATTTTTAATTTTGGGTGAACTGTTCCTTTAAATCAACACAAAAAGCTATTACAATCCATTTTAGCCCTGTGATGTGATGAATATTCTTTTTAAAATTAAGAATACAATGAAATATAATACTTGATTTTATGTATGAGAAATTGACCTTACAGTGAAAAGTGCTCTCTATGTGACAAATGTTTGGAAGGAAGGGGTTAAAAAAAATTAGAGAGCTTGGTGATATCAAAAAGAAATTTTGTGTGTCTATAAATAGGGAACGTGCATTAAGGAGGTATATAGAGACAGTTTTTGCAAATAGGTCTAACTACCTTCTTCTGGAAGGAGATGTGCGGGAAGGAGAGAAAATCAAAGCCATATCCATTGCCCAGGAGCACCTGCACAAAGGCAGAGACTGCGCAGTAGTCCTTCAAACGGCTTTCCTGACCCCGAAACTTATTTGTCATCTAGGGCAATGAGAATGAATGAGAAAGTTGAGTGGAATATCTGAAAGTCATTTAATAAATGTAGGCTAAATAAATAAGTCATCTGTTAAATATTCAATATTGCTTCATTTGATAATAATAAGACAATACACAGTGTACATATAAAATAACATCTTCATGTAAGATAAAGTAAGTTCTCTTAATCTGAGAACGTGAGACTCTCAATCCCTGGTCGATTGCTGAGATATGGGGAAAGTCATCTCAGAATAGCAGGGCTCAAAATTAGCTCAGCTAGGCGGTACCTCCTGAAAGCTCATGTTGCAGACAACATAGGTAGCGTGCTCTAAATGTTCTGGGGACATGATGCTGATGCCTGTTGCTTCCTGAAGAAAGGAATAGGTGTAGAAAAATGCAGAAAATGCCTGTACCAGAGAAAGAATGGTGATGGAGAGAGAGATTGCATAATCATAATAATGACACATGTAATCATGACACTGAGTGCCCAGAAAAAAATGAATTTATGATCTATTTTAATGCTTTGAGCTGTCTCACTTAATAACTGCTTACATTTTAACATAACCATCCCCCACCAGTAAAGACATTAATGTTGCCAAAGGCATGAGAGATGAAGGAACAAATTGCATGTTATGCTGATTGATAAAATATATTTTTTTTAAAAATCAACTGAATGCACAAGGTTTAAATGTTCCATATTAAGGACTCTAGAAACTTGTACCATAAAGTTTCCAGTAACGTTGGGCTGGAAGACTCCATCAAAAGAGCATCTTGAATAAGAACAGCTGTTAAAAGAGAAGAGACGAGAAACATTTCCCAGGCATTGATCGTAGTTTCCTGTGCCTTTGATTTGCAGGTCGTCATCAGGTTTATAAGGAGTTTGCCTTTTATTGCATGGAGTATCAAACACACTGCTCAGCTTTATGGAGTCACTGTAACCTGCAGGATAGCAGGGGTGAACTATGGAGCGGTCTGAGCCCTGAGTCTATAAGATACATGAAAAAGAGAGAACATCAGAAGTTATACAATCAAATCAGTTAATCAGCTCGTCTGATGATCATTTAGACTAAAGGTTTACACTTAACCGTAATCAGAAGTGCCAGCAGTCTGAGTAACACCTGATCTCTCCCATAACACAGAAAGCTCTGAGTGTAAATCTGATAGTCTCGTCCGTACAGCCGCAGTTTCATCAGATTGTCCTTGTTCTCCACTGTCTGTTTAGTTTCAAAGGTGATCTGAGTAGAAGCTCCACCAAAGTCTAGAGCACCAACTGTGTCTCTGCCTGGAGACAGCCACTGACCCACAAAACCATACTAGAGACATGAGAGAGAGAAATGTAGGGTAATGGCCAGTAACAAATTTAGTAAAGGACATTGAGATGTTGTGAGATACACAGTATGGCTAACAATATACCTTGATGTAATTCTCAAGCAGGTAGTTGACTGTGACCCATCCATAAGCTCCCTCCTCTTGTCCACTTAAGATGGTGGCTCCTTTGAAGCTGAATGGGTAGGTCTTCAGTTTGTCTGCCACTTCCTTCAAAATCTCATCTGACTCTATAGGCTTAGAAATACTGTGTGAAATGACACAAATGCATATTTTTTACCTCTGGAAATTTCCACTTTCAATACAATCTCTTCTGTCTCTCTATACTTTTTTTTCCGGATTCTTTGATGAATAGAAAGTTTCAAAGAACAGCATTTACGTGAAACAGAAACCATTTGTAACATTATAACTGTCTTTTCTGTCACTTTTGACCAATTTTATGCATCCCTGCTGTTTAAAAGTATTAATGTGCTTCAAAAAAATAACAACTTTACTGACCCCAAACAAACAGTAGTGTGTATTGCAAGTTATAAGAGGTAAGTTATATAGGATAATGATAAATTTGTCATCAGTGGTTATAAAAGCAGTTTTCATCACAAAGCGGTGAGCTTTCTCACTTCAGTAGTCTCATGCCCGCTGTGGCCCCGAGATACAAAGGGGTGAGTTTGTGTCTTGACTTTGGGATCTCCTGCATGGCTTGTTCCATGCAATCCTCAAGAGTACGCGCTGCTCCTCCTCTGTTACCAGCATAACTGGAAATTCCACCTCCTGATTAGAGAAAGTGAGAGAGGAAGAGAGAGGTCAAATCATCAAACAAGTGAAAAGAATGACAGAATTCCTCTTAATATCTAACGAACTCTGCGTGGGCATACATGGCAAGAACTATCACTTCCTATTTCAGACACTTGACTACTATACATGCAACCAGACATATTTTTGGGTGACTATTGCAGATGTTTCCGTAGAACATTGCCACTCAGCAATATTTGAGGGGGTACTAGGAGTTTAAGATCCCAATTCTGTTAATGTCAGATCCCTAAAGAAGAGTGGAGGACTGAGTCAAAGTGATGAAATTGTAAAAGGGCAAACTTAAGGCACCACCACAAAAAAGGAAGTGGGCATTCAGCACTCTTCTTGAGAATGTCATATCTCAGTCCAAATGAACTTCAAATCAAATGTTCAGCAGTAAAAAATATCAAGAACTGATTCATTACAATACATTCATATAAATTTCGTAATGTCTGTTGTGTGAGTGACTTTTGTAAAGTGTAATATATTTTTAAACAAAGATTTTAGTAAACTGTTTCTAAAAACAATAAGAATAAAATTAAGACAAAACCATGTATTTTAAGCTACAGTATTGCACAAGGTTTTTGAAGTCTCATCCCTGTTGGGCTGTTCTTTTTCTTTCAGTCTTATCGCCTGACATTTACATTTAGTCTTATAACAGATGTTTTTATCCAAGAGAATTTTAAATGAGGAACAACATAAGCCATTTATCATTAAATACTCACCCTTGGCATGACACTCGCTGTGTTGACTGACTATGCCGGTACCGTTCTGCTTGTCTGCTGGCCATTTGTAGATGAACATGGCCGTATGAGAGGATCCAGCATCCAAGACGATTCCATACTGTGAATAAACAAAACAGCAAAAAAAATAAATAAATAAATAAAATAAGGCTAAGGCTAAAAACCTGTGGTGACAAGGATTTGGTTGCGATACACAGACACACTGCCAAAATGTCTAACTTGAATTTGCTTCTATGCAAATACTTTTATCCAGCAAAAAAGGACACATTAAATTCAAAAGTGACAATAAAACATTTATGTTACAACATTTTTCTATCTCAAATAAATGCTGTTCTTTTGAAATTTCTGTTCAACAAAAATCCTGAAAAACATGCATCACAGTTTGCACAAAAAAAAAGTAGTAAACATTGATAATAATATCAGCATTGTAGAAAGATTTATGAAGGATTTATGAAGACTGGGTAATGGCTGCTGAAAATTCAGATTTGCTAGACCAAATTACATTTTTAAATATATTAAAACAAGCTAAATGCCTATTTTAAACTGCATTTTTTTTAATGATCAAAAATCTGAAAATTTGTCATTTATTTTAATTGATATTTTTAGCTTTGAAACCTGGACTGAACAACGTGACTGAAGTCTGACATGAGTTTATTGATCATTGATTGATCAGTTTGCCATTTTATTCCAGCCTTTACTTCCAGATGGAGGCTTCTATAAATATTTACTTTAACTATGTTTAATGGTGCAACACTCAGATATTTATTAGTGTGTAAATTGTAATGTAGGACTGATTTAAGAGAGACTAACTAGCAGTCATAACTTGCATATAGCTGGTGTAAACCGCCCCAGGTAATTTGGGTCTCATGCTGCTAAAAACAGGGTGTGTATTTGAGGATTAGGCATGTGGGAACTGAATTACACATATACTGAGGAGCTGAAAATCTTGTTAAAAAATCTCCTACTCTCTCTTTGGTTTGAATATGGTTTCGTAACTTACTGCTGATAAATTTAAACATATTAGATGTAGTTAATACTTGAGGTTTTCTGACTAATTAACCTGTCCCATATAAGCCTCTACTAGATGCATCTTGTTGCTTTAAAAACTCATTTCTTTTGAATTTTAAATGGTCAGGCCTCCTTCTTAGCTAATTCATAATGCTGACCATTATTCAAGTGAACATGACTCACCTCTGTAGCTGCCTTTGCAAATATGAATATGATTTACTTAAACACTTCTTTGAAGTAGTGTAAAATGTTTGCTCAATGATTATAATAAATGTTTAACAACCTAAAGACCAAGAAATAACAAGCCTCATTTACATATGCCACAGACTCTCATTTTCATCCCTTCCTTTTATCACACACGCCTGCGTTACATGCTTCCCAAAGCACTGTGTATTTTGGGCAAGACTCTGCTTGAACTTTATTCATTCATGCAAATCATGATAATCTCTTCCAAGTACATATCTTTCTCTCCAGACGTTGCCTACAGTTTGCATACAGCCATTTTAGCTTAGTATAACAACAGTGTCTAGCAGCTCTTTTGAGTTCAATAGGCGACTCAAAACATGTCCAAGTTTGCCTTTTTATGTCAATGTGAATCCCCTCAGATTGCGCCATCAGTCACCTGCGTAGCAAGTCATTATACTGCCTTCAAGAAATTGTTACCCTGAAGCTAAACAGAATTGTCAAAATTTGCAGAAGGACTGTTAAGTAATTTAACAGTAATGGGTGTGTACGAGGTACATGCTGGTACAAATACTATATGCAAAAGTCCCAGATCTTCAAAAGCATAATGACCCATTCTCTTGTTTCTAAGTAGGAAAAGGAATTAAAGCATTGAATCAAAAATACAAACAATGGGATCCAGCCAATATGAACAAGAGCTTTTATGTGTTTAAGACTGTGTAAATCAAAAAGAGAGCACAGCTGGAGAAATTAGAAAAAAAAAATCTAAATTTAGTTTAGCAAGTGGGCCATCAGGTAAAATTACATTTCATGGTCATAGGCAAAGACAACTAATAATTCATATTTGTCATGAAATATGATTGTTGTAAGAGCTTTTGTAATTCTGAACACTTAGGTCCGGTTTCACAGACAGGGCTTAGATTTAGCCAGGATTAGGCCATAGTTCAAATTAGGACATTTGAGTAATTTTTATAAACATACCTTATTAAAAAACATTACTGGTGTGCATCTTGAGACAAAACAAAGGCACTGATATATTTAAAGATCAGTCAATGCAAGTTCCTTTTAGTTAAAAAAAAGCTCAGACATACATTTTAGTCTGGGACTAGGCTTAAGCCTTGTCTGTAATGTTGGGCTGGAAGACTCCATCAAAGGAATTTTATTAAAAAAGCTTCTGTAAGGAATACAAATCATCTGCACTAAAATTGTATTGTTGTCTTTAAATGATAACTGGATGGTCATTTACAAAAAGTGTGTAAAATTGTATTTCATTATTTGTGACAGTCTATTTTAAGCACTGGGACACTTTTAAAACCGTCCTGATGGATTGTGATGATTAAATTGCACTCTATTATGAGCTAACATGAACCATGTCAAAGATTTATGGTCATTAGCTCTGAGCTGATGTAGATGATGATGTTTCAAAAACCAGTCTGGCCATGCTAATCTGAAATGGCATAGATTTGGCAGCAGGAACATATATCAAACTGGACAACTATGAACTTTTTTTTTTGTACTCCTTAAAGTGAAGTAAAAAAGTAAGGTGAAGTATAAAGTGAACTTTATATACACTTTAATATAAACAAATGATATTTGCTTAATTTTGTGATTCAGTTTATGAAAGTGGATGTGTAGTGCAAAAAAATGGTGACTTATCATCAGAGGTACCCGAAATCCCTGTCCCCCACCCTACATTTCTCACACAGCTTTAATGTTATGTAAATTCACACTTGTGATGTCTAAACTTCGTCATTTTACATCCCAGAAAGCATATTGCTCTGATATGAACAGCTTGAGATAATATACCACAAGCTCACCGAATCCCCTTCTCTATTTTACAGTGGCTTTAATGTTACTCTTATTCTAGAGCTTACCTACATTCAGTTAAGGTCTCCTCAGTTTCCTACCCTCAAACAGTTTTTGGTCTTATGTGACAAGCTGCAGATACACAGCAAGGTCATCAAACCCGACAAGGCAGCATTAAAGGTTAGCGAAATTCACTCAGGTAATGTCTAAACCCCTCTTTTTCATACCTCTGAAAGCATTTTGGTCTAATGTGACAAGCTGCAGATACAAAGCAAGGTCATCAAACCCGACAAGCCAGCATTATAGGTTAAGGAAATCCATTACCCCCTCACTATTTTGCACAAAATGGCTTAAATGTTAGCCAAATTCACACTGGTGATGTCTAAATATATTTTATTTTATTTCCCAGAAAGCTTATTGCTCTGATGTGAATATCTGCAAATACACAACATGGTCACCAAATCCAACAAGGCAGCATCATAGGTTGTCAAAACATGTTACCCCTCTCTATTTCACACACAATGGCTTATATGTTATCCAAATTCACACAGGTGGTGATGTCTAAATGTATTAATGTAGTATCTCAGAAAGCATTTTGATGTGAACAACTGCAGATATTCAGCAGGGTCACCAACACTGATCCATTATAGATGAATAGTCACCAAATCAGACAAGACAGCATTATAAGTTAACAAAATCAGTTACCCCTCTCTATTATTACCCCTAAGTTATCTTGAAAATAATAATAAGAATAAGAATATATAGGCTATATATATATATATATATATATATATATATATATATAAATCACCCAATTGGGCTGACAGAAAAAGCATTTATTTTAACTTTTGCAGTTTTCAACCTGAGAGAGAATCTCTTCTCCTGTGGTCCAAACTAGACAGCCTTCTGAGCTTTACAAGCCTTGAGCAAGACAAGGCAGGTGAAACATGCAGAGGAAGCGCTCGTTATTATCTGCTGTACCGGAAACTGATCGATACCATACAGATAAGCGGTTCATTTGTTCTTATAACGCGCTCAGTGAAACGTCGTGGGAATGTGAAATGTTCCCTTCGCCTCTTTCGAATTTGCAGCCTGTGCGTGTCATGAATGAGAAAATATTTTTACCATAAACTCTGGCGGCTCTTTGACGTCTTGAGTGGGTACGACGAGCAGAAGAATGCCACAGACTGCCAGAAACAGAGCCGCAGTAGCGGTGATGATCCGGCACTGCTGTTGGTTACCCATGGATACCAACCACGCGACGCGAGCCACACAAGACAAATTACTGCGACGACATTCGTCGGCAAGCCAGGTACTGTCGTGACGTGTGTTAAATACAGAAACACAAGTGGGCATGGCACTAGCTACGTTGCTCCTCGTTATGTGTCCGTGGTGCAACAGGTTCTCGCCTGTTAGACTGTGTTGTCCAATAAATCAGATGCTTTATATACTACTTGACGTCGAAGTCGATTCAAATGTGTAACGAAACTGTTGAGTGTTTATTTGATCCCTGTTTTATGCACCTGAATGGTGTTTCTTTTTCATATTTTGGTATTGTTTTTATATAGCTACCATATAAGACTGGGAGTAGGTTAGTTGCCCTTTACTCCCTGATGTCCCAGAATTACTTTATTTTTTGTAAGCTATGAAACGAGTTACTGCCCAGGGAAAAATATTAAGATTGGTGAACAAAGTATCCTATAGGCCTACTCAAAATCTATCTACTTTTATTATATAGTCACTTCTGTGAATGTATACTAGTGTGGTTGATGATATGATTATAATATTACAATTTTACTTGGAAGGCAAAATTCTTCTACATTAGTAAGTTTTAATTTCTGTGAAACCAACATACAGTGGAGATCACAATAAGACTACAGTTTTCTAAATTGCAAAGTCTGCTTAGTCCTGTTTGAAGTTATCCTAACAGGAGTGGAAGGGCAGTTTTTTTAAGCATATTTCATCAGTTAATTGTATTCTGAAGCACAGAATAAAAAACTTGAATGAGATATTTGATCACTCTGACTCAAAATTAGAGAACATATACAGGTTATTGGTGTTAATCTGGCTCCTGGTGCCAGGATGACATTCCCTATTTAATTGGCAGCATTCCTCTAATTTTCACTGGGATTGCATGATGGCAGGCTGCTCTAAGGTGACTGAAACCCTGCTACCGGAGGGATGACCCTTTTAGTCATTGCAAGAGAAGCTGGTCGTTCCGCATCTGTGGTTTCAATAGAATATTGCAGCTTTACAATGACACTAATTCTAGTCCCCCCACAAGGCTGGTTGTCCATGTAAGACAAATCCTTGAGTGAACAGGATAATGCAGAGACTCTCAATGGGAAATCGGTTCAACACTGCAGCTGGAATTGCTTGCCAGTTCAGCGCCGAACAGAGTACGTATCTGTCTCTGCACATTTAAGAGAAGTCAAACTTAAAAAAACGCACTCTGCAGTGACAAAGCTTCTCATCAGCAAAAAAAATCAAAATGCTAGACTCACCTTTGTTGAGGAGCATGTTGTGTGGAAAGGGGAGAACTGATCTAAAGTTGACTTTAATAATGAGAGCAAGTTTAATTTATTTGGGTCAGATGCTGAAACACTATGTTAGGTGTCAAACTGTGGAAAGACTGAAGCCGAGTGCGTAAAGAAGTGAAAAGTGGAGGAGGAAGTGTCATGCTTTGGGGATGTTTTCTGCAGCAGGACTTGGGCCTTTTATATAGCTGCTTATAGGGTGAATGGAATTCAGAGCCTCCTTCCTCCCTGCAAGCATCTCCCAATCAGTCTGCAATTTTCATGCAAGATAATGCCCCCGTCACACTGCAAAACGGATAAAACAGTTCCTTGAAGCTAAGAACATTGAAATAAAATTTTGAAATTGCCAGCTCAGAGATTTAAACACAAATGAAAATCTCTGGAAAATCCTTGGGAGCAAAGTTATGGCTAAGAATCCCACTTCTGTCACTAAACTGTGGAAGAGACTGAAGGATCACACCAGAGCAGCATGAGAAACTAGTGATATCCTGTGGCCACAGATGTGCTGAAGTCATTCGAAGCAGGGGCCTCTACAATTCCTACTAATTTTTGACAGCTGTAACCCTCCAAAATTTTAAGTGTAATCTTATTTTGTGCGACAGTAGTTACTGTTCTCTAATTTTGATCACTGTTTTCTACAAAATAAAGGTTTTTGTTGAAATACCTTGGTTATTTTGTGAAACATGTTAGTATAACAGTGGTATACCCACAGCTAATATTCCTTCAAATTTTGAGCAATGAAGATGAACAATATTTCAGAAAAAATCAAGTATTTATAGATTCTTCTCTAATTCTGATCTCCACTGTAAACTGCTTCTTGAAAGAACACACACACACTTGAATCTCAGATA
>JAUZSZ010000088.1:9764094-9779784 GCA_034780575.1 Labeobarbus marequensis
AATACAATCCTGTCTCGGAGGTCTACAGACAATTCCTTGGACTTCATGGCTCGGTTTCTGCTCTGACATGCAATGTTAACTCTGGGACCTTATATAGACAGGTGTGTGCTTTTCCAAATCATGTCCAACCAACTGAATTTACCACAGGTTGACTCCAATCAAGTTGTAGAAACATCTCAAGGATGATCAGTGGAAACAGGATGCACCTGAGCTCAATTTTGAGTCTCATGGCAAAAGCTGTGAATACTTATAAAAACATTTTTTATTTTTAATAAATTTGCAAAGATTTCAAACAAACTTCTTTCATGTTGTCATTATGGGATATTGTTTGTAGAATTTTGAGAAAAATAATGAATTTAATCCATTTTGGAATAAGGCTGTAACATAACAAAACATGGAAAAAGTGAAGCGCTGTGAATACTTTCCGGATGCACTGTATATTATCCTTTGATTTGTAAATCCAAAATGTCTCTCTTTGGTTAAGTTTAAGTTCTCTATTGCCTTTTCTAACAGTAATATTCACATGATCAATACCTTGTATTCTAAGAATCGAAGGATTACTTTTTATGCATTAATTTAAAATGTTTTGCTATAGGATATTCTTCATTACCCCTCATAATGGCATATTTGCGTTCAGCCAATCGATCCAGTAATCGTCTTTTTGTTCTTCCAACATAAAACACCTTACATTGAGGATATTCTAGTCTATAAATAACATGGGTAGTTTGACAATTGATCAAATGTCTAATAGAATAAACCTTATTTATATTTTCATCTAAGAATGTTTTACCCTGTACCACATTATCACAGTGGTTACAGTGATGACATTTAAAACAACTCTTAGGTTTATTCCCTAACCAAGAACTTTCACAGTTAGGTGGTAAATAGCTATGTACTAATTTACTTTTTCTAAAAACTAATGTAATGTTGTACTTTTTCTAAAGCTAATCATTGGAGGATCTGGAAATATATTTCTCAATAATTCATCACTTTGTAGAATACCCCAATTTTTTGAATAATTTGTTTTATTTTTTCAGCATTTGTACTCTATTTTGTTACAAAATAGACCTTATTTGAAATTTCTACTCTTATTTTTCTTTGTAACAAATTGTCCCTTGTCCCTTGTCAAACTCACACCCTCTATTTAAAAATCGATTTTCAAGACTCTTAACTTTATCCTCAAAATCTTGCTCTTTATCACAGATCCTACGTACTCTTTGAAACTGCCCCAAAGGTATATTATTTATCAACTTGGGAGGGTGAAAACTTTTTGCATGGAGGATGGTATTTCTGTCTGTGGGCTTTCTAAAGATTGAAGTATGTAGTATGCGTTTATCTTTAATAATTTCCAAGTCCAAAAAGTTAATCTTATCCTTATTATATTCTAAAGGTAATTTCACACTGGAATTGGTATTATTAAGATATTGATGAAATTAAATTAAATCTTCCTCTGAACCTGAAAAAAATAGAATGACATCATCAATTAACATCCCCTACTAAATCATATTATTTAAATAAGGATTTGATTCAGAGTTCAGTGCATTATTTTTTCCCCATTTTCCTAAAAATAAACCATAGGAAGGGCTATAACATGCCCCCATAGCTCATCATTTTACTTGTTTAAAAATCTTATCTTGAAAGACATTATAATATACAACAATATGTTGTTGTTAAGAATCCCATTTTGTTAGATTTAATAAAAGCTCAGAAGGTGGTAACTCAGTTTCAGGCCTACTTTTCATAAAATATTCCAAAGCCAACAATCCATTCTCATGGAGACTCAACGTTCATGGTGGAATCACCAATGTTATTCAACTCTTGAATCTTTTTCAGTACATCAGTAGTGTCTTGAATATGTGCTGGTAATGAAGGCAAAAATGGTTTGATAAAATAGTCAGTATATTTGGAAACAGGTTCAGTTAAACTACCATTCCCACTAATCACTGGTCTACCAGGAGGGTTCTCTAAATTCTTATGGATATTAGGTAGCATATAAAATGAAGCCAAATGAGGATTTTTGTTCCATAAAAAATCTAATTCATTTTTTGAAATCCCACCATTATCAAATCCTTGTTGCAACATTTGTTCTAGATCTACCTTAAGGCTATCTGTTGGGTCAAATGTAAGCCTTTCATAATATTCTCTGTTCTCCAATTGTATATTAGCCTCTTCGATATATATATATATTCCCCCAAATTACAATTGCACCTCCTTTGTCAGCTCTTTTTATGACTATTCTCTCATTTTTTATCATGTTTGTTACAGCCTCATTTTCTTTTTAAGACAGATTAGATTGGTAACTAGTCCAATTCTTTTCAGTAAACAGCTGCTCAACATCAAAATTAACCTTCTTCACAAGGTTAATTAAAAGTAGCATTCTGAACCAAAGGACAATAAACAGATGTAGACTTAAAATAAGTACCTGTTGCTTTACACTACTGATGTATTAAGAAAGATGCAAGAGTTGAATAACATTGGTGATTCCACCTATATGGTAACCATGGATGTTAAGTCTTTATATACAAATATTGACCAAGAGAATGGATTGTTGGCCTTGGAATATTTTATGAACAGTAGACCTGAAACTGAGTTACCATCTTCTGAGTTTTTATTCAATTTAACAAAATGGACTCTTAACAACAATATATTCGTTTTTCAGGATAAGATTTTTAAACAAGTAAAAGGATGTGCTATGGGGGCATGTTATAGCCCTTCCTATGCTGGCTTATTTTTAGGAAAATGAGAAAAAGATAATGTACTGAACTCTGAATCAAATCCTTACTTACATAATATTATTTGGTGGGGACATTACATTGATAATGTCATTTTATTTTTTTCGGGTTCAGAGGAAGATTTAATTTAATTTCATCAATATCTTAATAATACTAATCCCAATGTGAAATTATCTTTAGAATATAACAAAGAGAAAATTAACTTTTTGGACTTGGAAATTACTAAAGATAAAGATGGATTTTTACATACATCAATTTTTATAAAGCCCACAGACAGAAATACCATCCTCCATGCTAAAAGTTTTCACCCTCCCGAATTGATAAATAATATACCTTTGGGGCAGTTTCAAAGATTACGTAGGATTTGTGATAAAGAGCAATATTTTGAAAATAAAGCTAAGAGTCTAGAAAAACGATTTTTAAACAGACAGTACAAATTTGAATCTATTCAAAAAGCTAAGACACGAGCAAAAAAATATGACAAGGGACAATTTGTTACAAAGAAAAATAAGAGTAGAAAATTCTAATAAGGTCTATTTTGTAACAAAATATAGTACGAATGCTGAGAAAATTAAACAAATCATTTGGAAAAAAATTGGGGTATTCTACAAAGTGATGAATTGCTGAGAAACATATTTTCAGATCCTCCAATGATTAGTTTTAGAAAATGTACAACCTTAGGGGCCAAATTAGTACATAGTAATTTACCACCTAACCGGGTAAGTTCTTGGTTAGGGAATAAACCTAAGGGTTGTTTTAAATGTCACCACTGTAACCATTGTGATAATGTGGTACAAGGTAAAACATTCTTAGATGTAAATACGAATAAGGTTTACTCTATTAGACATTTTATTAATTGTCAAACTACCCATGTTATTTATAGACTAGAATGTCCTCAATGTAAGGTGTTTTATGTTGGAAGAACAAAAAGAGGATTACTGGACCGATTGGCTGAACACAAATATGCCATCAGGAGGGGTAATGAAGAATATCCTATGGCAAAACATTTTAAACTAATGCATAATAGTAAGCCTTCGATCCTTAGGATACAAGGTATTGATCATATAAACACTACTATTAGGAAAGGCAATAGAGAACTAAAACTTTAATCAAAGAGAGACATTTTGGATTTACAAATGAAAGGCTAACATGTCTCCAGGATTAAATGAGGACTTGGATTTTACTCAATTTTTAATTATTATTATTATTATTTTATTTATTTATCTTTTTTGAAGTATTGTTCTTGAGTATGAAAATATGCTGTATTTTTGAGTGGGAAAATTGTTGTCTTTGTAAATGTGTAAAGCTATAGAGAGTTTTTGGTCACATGACTATGATCAGATGACTTAATGAATGACACTGCTTTCACCTGTGCTAAGTTGTTTGTTTGCTCTCCCTGAAGAAGGCATGTGCTGAAACGCGTTGGAGAATTTTTAGATTTTTTGGATGTAGCCATTTGATAATAAAGGCTTTTTAATGCACAAGAGTGCCATGGTCATTCTGAAGTATTCTTTAATGGACTGTGATAAACCCTAGGCCAGAGAGCACCTTGACCCTACAGCACCAGGACCCTGAGATGCACTCTTTATCATTTGACTTTGATTAAACATGAAAGGACAAGGCAAATTAGGGTGGTGAACATGTTCTTATCACCTATAAAGACTTCGAATAAACAGGCATTTGAAGGTAGTCATATAACAAAATACTACCGTTCTACTACACTACCGTTCAAATGTTTTATGTCAGTAAGAGTTTTGGAAAGAAATGAATACTTTTATTCATTAAGGATGTATTAAATTGATCAAAAGTTGTCAGTAAAGACTTTTATAATGTTGTAAAAGATTTCTATACATTTCTGCTCATTAAAGAATCCTGAAAAAATGTATTAGTTTTCACAAAAGTATTAAGCAGCACAAGTTTTTTTTCGATATTGACAATAATAAAAAATGTTTCTCAAGCATCAAATCAGCATATTAAAATGATTTCTGAAGGATCATGTGACACTGAAGACTGGACAGCTTTGCCATCACAGAAATCTTTTTTTTTTTTTTTAAATATATTCAAATAGAACATTGTTATTTTAAATTGAAAACTACTTTAAAAATATAACTCTTTTACCGTTTTTTTTTTTTTTTTTTAATTAAATAATGCAGCCTTGGTGAGCATAAGAGACTTCTTTTAAAAGCATTTTAAAAAATCTGACTCCAAACTTTTGAACAGTAGTATATGTTGATTTAAAATATATCAATCTGAACATTTACAAACAATAAATTTGTCACATCAAATGTTGCAGCTGCTTAACACACAATCTATGAAATGAATTTATTCATGAATTTACAGTAAGATTAATATTACTGAGCGCAGCATGTTTGTCAGTTGCATTGAATTCAGATGAAGGACGGCACAAAAAAAGTATATGCAGAAGCTTGAGATGATCAGGCATCCAAAATATTTGTCACTGAAAATATTCTCTGTTGTAAGAAATATTGTTTTGATACATGGCATAGGACCTTTATACAGTATCAGTTATGCGCTTCCTTCAAATCAAGTCATATATTAGCCCAAAAAGATATACTTTTTATTGCTGACATTTTTGTAATATTTATAGAAATAATTGAGTGCAATCATTGTAAGAGTAATCTGTAATCTCATTGATTGGATGGCTGGTTTATCGATCCTTGCAATTTGTCCAGTGCAAAATGTATTATATAAGTTTACCATTGTCTTAGCATTTCTGTTTATCACCTGAATAAGGACAGCTCTGTCTGAAGGACATCACTGCTCACATATTATATTGCAGTACTCACACATGATGCAACTAAATATTCTGTGTACAACAATTCAAGGACTTTTTGTTCAGTTGCGTTTAAGGGAAAGAATGATACAGGTCTGGAACAGAACACAAGTGCATAAGAATGAGACTGTTAAGGTTACATGATGATTAAGTATTTAAATGTACTCTTACATATATTATATGTGTCCATTGTGCTCACACATGCGCATGCTTAATTGCACTGTGTACTTCCACACGTTTAGCTGCTTTTCACACATGCTTCCTTGCACTAACCTTAAGTGCCTTAGGTTGGCTTTAAGGCATAATCTGAGATTTAGAAATGTAGTGCTTTGTCTGTTTTATTTTAATGACTCGCAAATGCTGCATAGCAATATATTCAAGCGCCAACATGCACATTTCATGCACTTATATTTGTGAGGAAACCTTTGTCTTCCCTTCTGTCACTGTCTTTCCATTGCTTCGTCTTATTTTTTGAAGGATCTATACTGAGAAATGTCACAGAAAACAAAGGAATGTAGAGTGTAACCTGAGCAGATCTTTTTTACTTACATCAACGCATTTGAGAATGTAAAAGTGCTTTGATTACAATTATTCTTCTTAGTTAGCTTCATCTGAGACAATATTGTAGTAGAAACAGAGATGCTGCATGTCAGAAACCCCTTTTAAACCAAGAGATTTTCAACTTTTAATGGACTCCACAATATGATGATCCCCTAGAGGGACCACCTTCCTAAAAATAGTAAGCATGATATTAAAAACATGTTTCCAGTGTTGTTTCCAAAATTAAATAACTGGAGTTTATTTGTTCTTGTACTGAAGCCAAAATAAAGAGTTAAATTTGCCTTTTTCTATATGCAATAGTAGAATATAAGAAACATTTTCAATTCAGTTTAAATATTTGTATAGCATTGTACAGCACCAGCATATATATATAAAACAAAGCAGCTTTGCAAAAAAATAGCTTACCATAACCACCAGTGACACTGAAGGAGACACATCACACCAAATATAAAAATTGTGTTAAATATTATTACAATTCTCTCTATCTCTCTGCATATATATAAAATATTAATAATATATACAGGATGCATATCATCCTATAAAGCCTTATGATCCACCATTAAATTTTAATAACGTATCAGACTGTTCACGCTTTGTCTGTAACTGGTGCGCAAAGAATCTTCGTTACTTTTTTTGTATTTCAATTTTGTTGCATTATGAGATGTTACTGTAAACATGAATAGTTCAGGGAGCAGCTTAGACTGCCACATTGGCAGAACCCTCTGGAAACTAGGCATCTTTTCAAAAAAGGCAGTTCTCTGAACGTACAAGATGGAGACCAAAAGTTTCTTCCCGAGCTCTGAAGACTCCTTTAGTAGCCCGGTTTCAAAGGGAAAGTTTAATACATATTTCTTTATTTGTTTGCTCTATTAAATATCTGAGGCACCTTTAAAGGGTGTGACAACCTCAAATGGTGGCGCAAGTATCTTTGCGGGGTTTTTTTTTTTTTTTTACACTGTTGCAAACTTTATTTACAGGGCTTTGTCTATTTATTTACAGGGCTTTGTCTATTTATTTACAAGAGCGCTATCTTCTTGTTTTCTTGACTAACAACTTGTACACGAATGCTTCAGCTGGTGGTAATGGGCAGGTCGTAGTTTTTTCCTAATGACAGCGTGATGTAGCCTACATGGGCGTGAATCTCCTCTTAATCTCGCCATCCTACTCGGTTTTCCTCAAGTAATCACTGAGGGAGTTGCTTCAATAACGGACCAACTGCTCCAGCATCCGAAAGCAGAAAAGATAAGGTAAGAACCGCATCAAACTCAGAAAATCTGTATATCGATATAAATTTCAAAGACGCCAGTGGAAACTTAACTCGAGCGCGTAGCAGTCTGGTCCCCATTACTCACAACGCCACCCAGCCTAAAAAATGAGTTGGCTACCTTGACTTCTGTTCAGGACGCGTTAAAGTGTTATTAAATTGAAATAAAACACGTTATCCTTTTAAATGATGACGTAAAGCCACTTTAAAATATTTTTTAAAGATTTGAACTACTTTTATTTCTGAAGCACGAACTGAATTCTTGCCAGAGAATGTCCCATGGGACATGTCACTTCAAAAGAATATTCACGAGTTCAGTCTTGGCTCAGATAAAAGAGATGCGCACGGGGCCTTGTAGGGAGTTCTTCACATAGCCTACCAGTCTAGTCATTACCAGTCTCTAAGGCAGGGATAGGCAAATTCGGTCCTGGAGGGCCGAATTTGCCTATCCCTGCTCTAAGGGGTTTCTGACCGAACGCTGTGTGTGATTTAGGTGGGGTCCATGGATCCGTGTGCTTTTGTTACAATAAATAATTTTTACGTTTGTTTGTTTATTTGTATGTATGTGCTCCTATGTCATGACCCCACCCATATTGAGTAATTTGCTGCAGTGGCTATATGAGAGAGCTTGTTTATTGTCTGTAAACATTGCCAGGAATATATAGTTGTTGTTTTTTCAAACCTCATGCGCATAAATTTAACAGCCTAGTATGCAGGTGAACACTTACTTGAAGTCCTGAAGTCATTAATGCAAATGGTACTACAAATAGTATACACTACTGAGGTAATCCAGTATTAATTTTTGTTGTTGTAGGTGACTTGTATTGTGTTTGTTCTCCAGGTTCCGCTGTGTGCACTGATAAATACAGTATATTGTGGTCAGAATGAAGTACTATACAGCCTTTGCTACCTTTTTCTTGCTGGGTAAATTTACATTCTTCTTATAGATTTCATCACATGTTCAGAAAAGAGAAGAAAATAAATGAACATTCATTGTTCCTTTTTTTTCTTCCTTTTTTACTTCAAAAGTTACACCAAAGTTATATTTGAGCATGATGTGAACTGATAATGTTATCCTACATTGTACACAGGACAAACATCACAGTCTAATCTACTGTATAGGCCATACAAGTATTGTACCAGTTTTAAACCACTCAAACTTTAGGCTAAATTGGTATTATCATTGTCTAGGTGTTGCTTCTGCCCAGACATCCCTTCAGCTTTCATCCTGTTTGACTAAGGACCAAAACCTGGAGATGTATTGCAAGTTCACTCCAGCTTCAGACCCCAAGCTCCAGAAGACTTGCTACTACATGACAGAGAATAAGTTGGTTGGCTCTACCAACAGCAGCAGCAGCCCAGACAGCACCTTCAAAAACCGTGCCACTGTCTCTATAGAGGAAAACATGTGTAAGCTGAATTTGAAAGGTTTCTCAGATGACAAACCCAAAAACTACACCTGCTTCATCAAACAAACTACCGCACCAGTGTCAGTCTATGCAGTCGTGGAAAAGAGTAAGCAACAAAACATTGCATATTCATATTGACCAAGTAGATTTTGCAACTGCACTAGTAAATTATAATTATAAAACTTAATTGCTTGGAATTCACAAGGAAACATAATTAGTTTTTTTGGTACACTTTTTAATCATGAATTTATTTATGACTTTTATTGTTATGAATCAGTGACTGATGTTGATCAGGCTGCTCTGTTGTTGTTTTTTCCAGGTAAGCTTCAGACTTGTTCTGCCTGGTGTGTCATGCAGCACAGTGGAGCAGCACTCCTGCTAGCTTTCCTCACTTTCCCACTGTTGTCAGAGCTTCTCTGAGTCTGGAATGTATCTCTTGGTACAACACCAATCCCTAAAAACAAAATTATAAATCCTAACTTGTACTACATCAAATATAATAGCTAATGCAGTCTGTGTGTTTCCTCCCTCAGAAGTTTTGAGAGATGATGCTGATGTCAAAAGACACTGCCATGTGATGCATGTCCCTTAAATACCATGTAAAATGATGTACCTTGTATGTGGGATTATGTTTCTTGAAGTTTAAGAGAACCCACTGTTTGGCATTGTTTCAAATATGAATTCTAAAATAAAAGTTGTTTTCGGATTGGGATCATATGTTGGTGTTACGAAAGAGGTCACGTTTTAGCTTATTTATTTGTAGCTCAGCCTTACAAACATGCCCCAATAAACCTCTCTCAGAAGTAAAATGATGACGCTGTTGTGTATGGCGACTTCTAGTGACTAACATTCGAATCTAGAAAAGCTGCTGCACATGCGCAGAAAGGATATGTCATTTGGATGTTTCTTGCTAACGATAAACAGGTAACTATTAAATGTAACGAGAATGTTTCTGGGGGGTATAAACGATTATATGAATTATATTATATTATTATTAGTCATACACAGAAACTTTTTAGCGGGATGGTTTTCATACATCTTTCTTTGCTTAGCTCAAATGCTAGCTAAATGCTGCTTTGTGTCAGTTCTTGTTTTGCTTCTTGCCGAGTTAGTCGAAGTAATTCTAATGTTAGTGATATAAATATCACAGATAAAAGTAAAAATGAATGATGGACAACGTAATCAGTTTGCAAAGTGATTTATGTATAGCTTTCTCGACACATCGGTGTGATGGGAGTTTTAACGCAGCGGCGTAAAATATATAACGCCGCCGCCACACCTGCTATGAGTTGTTGGACATTTTAAGAGCAAGATATCTAAGTCCGGTTGAGCAAGGTTTACGTATCAAATGTGCTTCTTTGCTTTCCTGTTGTTACTGGCTATTATTTTTGCAGCGAGTGTTTACATTTTAGGACCCAGAAGCCCTGACCCCAATTTGCTTAAAAAATATGAAGTGAGTTTCACCTTCAGTATTATACTTGTCACATCTTATGCTCATCATACTGTTAAAATCTGCACTTCTGCAATGTTATGTGAAGGGATTTTATATCCTCTGAAAAAGTAAAACGTTAATGTAAATGTTATACAATCTTTGTAATGTTTATTTTAAATACCTATGATTTTTATATTGTAATATAACTTAAACATTTCTTAATAATTAGGCTAGATATAGTTATCTAGCATTATAATTATACATTCCTTAATATATATATATATTGTTTCCTTTTTTTAGAAACCATAATAGTCCTGATCCAGAAGATTCTCCCATACTGCAAGACGGTAAGAGGCTCAAATTGAACTATCCATAAGTTCCTTTGTCATTCTAGGTTGTGATGTGTTTAGGGAAATGAACAACATAAAATACTTGGGTGACAGTAGTCAGTCTTTAGTTTCGGTTTAGTTGAGACAGCTTAGCGCCTGTATAGCACCATCTAGTGCTAAACAAAGTATATACAATACATGTACCTGCAGATCAAGAATCAAACTTCAAATTTTCTCTAGCAAGAAAAAAAAACATCTGTAGATTCAGTGGGGAGACCATATGTGACCCTGGACCACAAAACCAGTCTTATGTTGCACGGGTATTTGTAGCAATAGCCAAATTGTATGGGTCAAAATTATCGATTTTTCTTTTATACCAAAAAACTTTAGGGTATTAAGTAAAGATCATGTTCCATGAAGATATTTTGTAAATTTCCTACCGTAAATAAATCTATTTAATTTTTTATTAGTAATATGCATTGCTAAGGACTTCATTTGGACAACTTTAAAGGCAATTTTCTCAATATTTCGATTTTTTTGCATCCTCAGATTCCAGATTCCAAAATATTGTCCTATCCTAACAAACCATACATCAATGGAAAGCTTATTTATTCAGCTCTCAGATGATGTATAAATCTCAATTTCGAAAAATTGGCCCTTATGACTGATTTTGTGGTCCAGGGTCACATATGTCCTCTTTTCCAAATTGCCTAAAATGCATTGGTTTTAGCTTTGTGTTGCTAATGTTTTCAGACTTGCTAAAGGTAATGACTGAAAAGACCAATAAGATGCAGGCATTGTACATAATCAAGCAATCGTGGCATGCGAGAAGATGGGATCTTCAAAGAATAGTCAAAGCAATCCAAATATACATGCATATAGGCCTAATGTATGAGGACTGTAGAGAGCACGTCAATAGAGAAAAAAGCCAAAACCCTCACATTCACAAACTTCATGTTGAAATTGATATGATACATTTATATCCAGGTCTTTTCGGAGTTACCAAACAACCAAACCTATATTTGCCACTTTACCAGGTGTTGCTGAAACAGTTGATGACCCACTGGCTATCACAGCCATCCAGTCAGCTGCCACATTCTCCACAGACCAGCAAATTAAGTACCATCTTGTAAAAACGGAAGGAACAGGGGAGCAGGTCTGTGGCACATGTATGCATAGTAAATACAGATCATGAGATATGATGATTAAACCCTTGACCTCCATGTTTTAGGTAACATACCAGGTGATCCACTTGGCTGACGGGCAGGTAGATGGGGCTGCAGCAGTCAGTGTGGTGACTGGGTTTCCCACAGCAGCACAGGCAGCAACGCCACCTGTAACCCAGGTGTTACTACTTTTTTTAACAGGAATAGAAATTTGAGCTTGTTGCTGAAACCTTTTTATATCAAAGAGGTGGTTGTGTGCATGTATTTATAGGCTGTAATCTCTCAGTCGGAGAGTCTAGAGGGAGAGACGTCTGAGACTCAATACTACTATCCTGCCACCATCTCTGACACAACTGCCAGCACCATGGTCACCAACCTCCACACAGCTGATTCGGTACTATCTCAACCAACCCACGCAGGTAATGCCAAACTACATGTACACTATCATTCAAATTCTAAAGCTTAGAAAGGATGCATTATATTTGATCAAAAGTTACAGTAAAGATGCTTATGTTACAAAATGTTGAGACATTTCTTTCAAATAAAGGTCATTCTTCTGAACTTTATATAGAATCCTGGAAAAAAGTGTCATGGTTTCAGTATTAGGTGGCATAACTGTTTTCAACATTGATAATAATAAGAAACCAAATCAGCATATTAGAATGATTTCTGAAGGATCATGTGACACTGAAAACTGGAGTTATGGCTGCTGAAAATTCAGCTTTGGCACAACAGAAATAAATTACATTTTAAAAATTTTTTAAATGTTTAATTGTAATAGTATTTCACATATTTATGTTTGGTTTGTATTTTGCCTTGGTGAGAGTTCTTTCAAATTATTAAAACAAATTGGTAAGTCTTACCAACCAAAAATGGTAGTGTACATAATGTGGTTTCTAGTTATTCTGAAAAGTGTAACTGTCATAGATTTACTCTATGAAAGTAGTTCCCTTGCCAAAGGTATCATTATTATATACAGCTAAAAGTTGAAAGTTACCCACTTTTAATTTTATTTGGGCATCTAATGATGCAGTTATATCAACAGTTTATCATTTTTAGATTCAGTTGCCTTTCTTCCTTTTCTTGCAGGTCAACTCTATGTAATGATGTCACCACAGGATGTTCTAGCCACAGCACAGCAGAGGTTGTTCTCTTATATCACATACATAAAGCCACATATCCACTCACAGTAATCTGTTTCTTCATCTTCAATAAATCCTTTATTCTTCACAGTAAGTCGGGACCACAGCGTGCTTCCAGGGATAACAAGCGGAAAGCTCAACACAATGAAGGTTATTCTGTGTTTTGTTTGAAATCGGCGGTCCACCTCGTTATCCAATCCCTACTGCTCTATTTCATATTAGACTGAAAAATATTTATCTTTGAAAGTATCGTGGAGATCTGCCTGAATGTAAGCATTTTTTTCCCCTCAGTGGAACGCAGACGGAGAGACAAGATCAACAACTGGATTGTCCAGCTTTCCAAAACAATCCCTGACTGCAATGTGGATGCAACCAAGAACGGTCAAGTAAGCTTAGTTAGCTCAAGCCACCAGCAGTGTCCAGTTTGAACATTTTATTCAAAAGTATAATGTACTGTGTTATTGTAGTATAACAGGGATACAATGGTTTTTATAAATATTTAGAATTTTTTATTTATTTTACTTTTTTAAATTTTTTAGTTTAAACTGTTTTAAACATTTTTTTATGTTTGTTGTTTCAGTTTTTGAGTTTTACATATTGTATTTCAAAAAAAATTAGTTAAATTAAAGGAAAATTAGAAATGTTTCCTTAGATTGTCTTCTGCTCTTCTGTGTAGAGTAAAGGTGGGATCTTGTCCAAGGCATGTGACTATATCCAAGATCTGCGTCAGAGCAATGCACGACTGGAGGAGGAACTTAATACTGTGGATAGACTGAGGATGGACAATCAGCTTCTCAAACAAGAGGTATTTCAGCTGCCACAGGAAGAACTTCACACTTCACATGAAAGAGCGTTCTGAACATTTTAGTTATTCATTTTATAAAAGTGATATCGTAAACATTTTCAGAATCAAATACTTTATGAACAGTACAGGATGACTACCAGCTTCCACTATAACCACAACAACTGCTGCTGCTAATAGTACTTCTGAAGTCGAATATAGCAGTTCTGCACTTTTTATGTCGGTGTGAATGTTCTAAAGAAAACAGACAACACTGTTTCATTTGCTCATACAGTCTGTCTTTCTCTCTCTTGTC
This sequence comes from Labeobarbus marequensis, assembly GCA_034780575.1. Taxonomy (NCBI): domain Eukaryota; kingdom Metazoa; phylum Chordata; class Actinopteri; order Cypriniformes; family Cyprinidae; genus Labeobarbus; species Labeobarbus marequensis. Next base: position 9,778,021 of record JAUZSZ010000088.1, read on the forward strand.
CACCTACACACACAGATGGAAGAGTGGAAATCAAAGAATCAGATGATAAGAGCCCAGTTAGGACAGCACGGCATAGTGGCAGCATCAATGGACTCTCAGTGAAGAACTGCAGATTGACTATAAGCTTCTTCTGCTGTGGTCTTGTCATTAATTCTGTTTATCCATGTTTGAAATGACATGTAAAAAGTCATTCTTACCGTGGTCAAGCACGCTTATCTCTTTGTCTCCTTCACTGTTCACTTCACACACAGCCTTTGATTGATTGTTTCAGACTATTTCCAGAGTGATCTGGTATTTTCACTGCACTGAAATTGTGTATAATTGTCAGATCTGTATATTTCTAGATCTGTATCTAAAGAATGGTTATACTTTGAATGACTACTGTGATGGGGTTTCAGATATGTTTTTTTTTAATTGACTTGTGTTTACAGTTTGGTGACCTTCATTGCATTCTTTAAGCAAAATTTTATTGTTTTATGTCTATTCAGTCAGAAGTTGTTTTTGAAACCATTTCTTACGCAATACCTTGACAATCAACTTAGACCAAAACCCCAGCTATAGAAGTCTGGTCATTTATATTGCAATTATGAAATGTACACATCCCAGTAAATTTATACAATGTCTTTATATAACATTGTTTGATCAAATCTTTGTTGAACTTCATATAAAGTTTCATAAGACAATTTTGATGTTTTAAATGGAAACACTGGTAGGTTTGTTGATTTATTTAACTCAAATGTTTGGTTGAACAAGCACAGTTGCACAGATTTGGTGAAACTGAAACAGGATTTAAATAAAAAAATAAACAATTACAAATTAATAGTCATTTTTAATAAAGCAATCATTGTACTAATTTGAACCTCAGATTATGTCTGTTGGTACAGCAAATTCACTTATACTATTAACAAGAGGTTGTGAAAAGGTTGGCTGGAGCAAACCAGCTTCGACACAAAAGAAGGCATGAAAAATTACAGGCTGGACATTGGTCTCTTTTGGTGTATGTGCCTAATAATGTAACAGATCACAGCTGAAGTTTCGTATATATATATATATATATATGCATGTAAATTCATATATAAATTAAAAATTATTTTTATTAAACAGCACAATTTGGAAACTTTAGAAGTTGCAAAGTTAATGTCATATTTTAAATTAAATCTACATTTTCACATATATTTAGATCCTTGTAGGCCTACATACACCGATCAGCCACAGCATTAAAACAACCTGCCTAATATGATGTAGGTCCTTCTTGTGGTGCCGTGCCACAATAGCTCTGATGCATTGAGGCATGAACTCTACAAAACATCTGAACATGTCCTGTGGTATCTGGTACAAAGACATTAGCAGCAGGTCCTATAAGTCTTGAGTGTTGTATTGCGGTCAAGCCAGCCGCCACTCCGAAATGCATGGTCAATCTAGGCGCCGCGCTGTTTTGTCTTGCGCATATACAATGCATTACGGTGATCTTCCGCCGGTCTTTCGCCTGTGTTCACTCAGCCAAATTTTTTTTTTACTGCTTAACTTATATATACAAACAAGAACAAGGAAATAAGAGAAAGGGTAATATATATTAAGAAAATTAATTTTACTAATTAATAAAGAAATATCAGATTAACTGTCTGTAATATTAATATAATAATCTCTAAAAAATATTATTTAAAATAGGCCTTAACAATTTTAGACAACTTAATTTTATAAGTAACAGCCTAATAATTAAGGTTCAAACAAAATGATATCAAAATAACTGATGTTGAATTACAA
>JAUZSZ010000088.1:10157392-10173535 GCA_034780575.1 Labeobarbus marequensis
GGATGATAATGAAACAGGTAGACATTTATACAACATACAAAAACAAGTTGGTGCTGGGAGGAGGGAGAGCAGGAATCGAAGAGAAGGAAGTATCATAACTCGGATGAGAATAGGGCATACTGGACTTAACAGTACGCTATATAAAATTGGAAAACACCCAACTGGGGAATGCATACACTGTAGCCAACAAGAAACAGTTGAGCATGTGCTACTCTATTGTAGGAAATATAACAATGAGAGATGTCACCTTATTCAATCACTGAAGAAAGTAAAACATCATGACTTTACTTTATCAGGTCTATTAAGGGAAACAGCTAGTAAGTTGTATGATGATATTATTACATTTGTGAAAGAAAGTAAATTATATAACAGAATATAGCGTTTTTGATTGTTTTTTGTTTATTTATTGTGTTTTATTTTCCAGTTTGTTTATTTGTTTTGCTTGGTTTTTATATGTATTTATATTTTGTATACAAGCAAATATCCTGATCCATACTCCATTCCAGTTGATGGCGGTAATGCACCAATAAGCTAGGTTGCCAGCTGCCAATAAACACCAAAGAAGAAGAAGAAGTTGAAGAAGAAGAAGAAGAAGTTGAAGTTGAATTTGAAGTTAGCAATAGCAAGCAGCAGTAGCCAGCATGTCTCACCTGCTGAACACATTGTGCTGTGTCCTGGTTGGGAAATGTGTCATTTCAAGCCCAGTCTAAAGTAAGAAGTTGATGATTTTTGCAGAGATGTTACATGTATATTTGGCCTATGTTTAGACTGATGCTAAGAGTTTAAGAAAGTGTATTTGTATGCATTTTAAAAGGACTCTTTTTTTTTTTTGGTGAGGTCACCACATCATGGTCCAGTTTGACTATGGATTTAAAGTTCTTTTCGACGTGGGACCATAGTCTGTACTATTTTTTACTATTCTCTATTCTTGATTAGGAAGAGTCTGGTGTTTGAGAGCTGTGGTGTGTTTCATTATTCATTTGCTATCAGCCAACTTCAGCTATGGACAGTGTTTGGACATTGATGCACTACAGATAAGACTTTGCACACATCAACTTTCACATGACGAAATCCTACAATCTTACATTGCTTTGTTTGCTTTCTTTCATTTTTGTTTTTTTAATTTTTTTTTTTTTGGACTTTTGTGTGTTTACATTTTTGGCTATATGTAGCTGTATTAACCTGAAATTGAATGTTTTCTACTTAGTATTTAATAAACTGATTTGAAATCCCTACTGTACATTTTGACAATACAGGCATTAGTTATGTGGTGACTGCATCCATTTCAGATGTATAATAACTGTTTTCCCAAAGACTTAAGTTATTTTAGCTGGAAAGTGTTTAAAGTGAAACAGATGTATTGTAGATTAATAGTGCAGGCCCTGTGTGGGCGTAGTGAGGGCTTCCTGGAGGCTAAGTGAGGGCTGCCCATGCAGGGCCAGTGCTAAGGGGCCAAAGTTTTGCCAAGGAATGAGCAAATTCTCAGGGTCCCTGTGCTGGTAGCCTGCTGGGGGCCCTTAGGCTAGCCTTAACTGGGCCTGTAAAGGGCCACCACATGTTTGTTTGCAGGGTGGGGCTGTAGCATGTAGAATGGTGTTCTTACCTACCAAGATTACCCACAAAATCCTGGCAAGCTCTGCTGAGATGTTAAGCATGTACACTGCCCTCCAAAAGTTTGGAAACACCCATGGCAAACTGTGGTTTTGGACAATATCAGCATAAATCCTTATCATTTTATGATGCAAATACATTAAAGTAACTTGACATTATCATTGAAGACCAGCAATAAAACATAATAATGGCAATATATGTCAAAGTCAGACATGCCCCTTTGCCAGCTGTGATGCCTGCTTACTGGTTTAAACTTGGCCCAGGTTTTTAAAATCATCTTTGGGCAATCCTTCAGGAGGCTTGGAGTAATATATCAAGTCAATGTTTGAATAAACTGACAGCTCGGATGCCCAGATTATGCAGAGCTGTAATAGCTGCTAATGGTGGATATTTTGATGAATCGAAAATTTAAGTTTTTTCTATGTATAAACTGTTTATGTAATAAAATATGTTTTCGTAGTTTGTGTTGTCCCTTATCAGTGCAAAATTATCACAAATTAGAAAGGATTCATGCCAATATTGTTCAAAACCCCACTTTTCTAGGGCGTTTCCAAACTTTTGGAGGGCAGTATATATATATTAGGGCTGTCAGTTTAATGCATTAACTTAATTAATAAGTTGTGGAAAAAATAACGTGATTAAAATATTTTAATGCAGTTAACACACTGGCCCCACCCCCAGACCTGTACGTCATCTTACATTTCATACAGTTGACTGTTGACAAATAGGCTATCATGCAGGGCAACTCCATAAATGCAGTTATGCCCTAAAATTCGAGATATTGGTGCAAAAATGCTCCTGTATGAGTTTTTGTCTCATATTTATATTACATGATAATCAATATCACACCAGCAGCAAGAGCAACACTCGAGTGCTGTTTGAAAGCAAATGTGATTTTATACAACGGTTCAGTAAATAATAAGTTAATATTGTGTTGTATTTTAGACACAATATTGTCTGTTTTTGCTCAGTTTTGCTAACAAAAATATTACCTATAAAGTCACAGCAGAATTGTCGTGTGTCTTTGAGCAACACTGCGGTGTTTAGTTTCTGAGTGAATCTGCGGTTTTGAACTAATCATGTGAACCAGTGATTCAAAAGCCCATTCAGTGGCCACGTACACACTTCAAGTTTCAGGAGTGACAACTGAATTTAACTGCAGTGTGTACATGGCCAGTAAAGCCATTTACTTAATTCCTGAATGACATAAAAACATAAAAGAAGGTATTTTGAAGACTCTTGGTAACAAAGCTGTTTTGGTTAAAAAAGACTTCCATTGCATGAATGAAAAAAAAAAAACTGAGCTGTTTCTCAAATTATCATCTTTTATGTTCCATAGTTTAAGTTAGGCCGTGATAGCTTAAACGTTTATGTGTAATAAATTTTATGTTGAATCTAAAATATTTCTTTCTAAAGTTACTGAATGTAAAGATGATTCATAAACTAGGAGACAAGAAAGCAGGTGTTTGTTTAAAAATAAATACTATAAATGTTTGTGGACATACAGAATACCTGACTGACAGTGTTTGACAGTCTCAACAAATGTTGAGACGTGACATAACCTCTGCACAACATCTAACAGCTCCAAATGATCACTTCTTTCATAATAAAAAAGTACTGTACTTACACACGTTGCAAAATATGACATTTTGTACGACTTTCCCTCATTCCCACATTGCGTTCTTTATCCACTGCATACTTTAACCTCCTCTTAAAAAGCAACGTTTTATTGATTTTGATTCTCATCACATAGTCTTCTGCCAAGACATAAAAGAAAATACAGCGAGGCATCAGTTCAGATAACACAAAAACCATAAAAGCATTTGGTTATACAACAATATGTTCTAGTACAAGTATACATCGAAAAATAATCAAATCTGACCCCTTGACAGAGGTTTTTATCTAACAATCTCTGTGTCCATGTGTATGTGTGTGTGCATAAAAGAAACAGACAGAACGAGAAAGGGAAAAGGGAAAAGAGAAAACAAAAACACAGGTTCAAAAGAGAAGCTCTGTCCCAACCAATCACCTTAAAAGCACTGCACACACTTCAACGTCCTTACTGAAGTTTATCTCCTGCAGTTTAGGTCAAAATGTATCACAGTTTCCACAGCACAACTGTGTTCAACAATGATAATAGAAGAAATATTTCTTGAGCAGCACTTCAGTATATTAGACTAATTTCTGGAGGGTCATGTGATGCTGAAGACTAGAGTAATAGCTGATATACCAGATACCAGATCGCACACTTGTGCAAAGGGCAATAGTGTAAATGAAACAGAATGATGGGGAATGATGCCAGACAATTGTCCCATCATTCAGGTGTAATTTTATTATATCCTGTGCTATGTTTCTACTTCTCCACTGACTGAAGAGTAAAGACAGCTGACAGAGCCACTGATCTAATTTCATTTGGCTACCTGTCAGACTCAATCAGCCCACCTAACAAAAAGGCAAATGTCTGGCAAAAATAAAAAGATAGCTGTCTGAAAATGGCAAACTCTATGCTAAGTTAAATCTTTCTTTTGGGAACAAAGGAAGAAGCAGTCTGTACTCTGACTTTGTAAATCATACCCAAGACATCAACCACTTGTGTTAAGACGCAGACCTTAATGGTGTGTGCTGCCCCCTTGTGGTACAAACTATAGCAATATGCTGACGGTCAACCGTGTTATGAGTGCATATGAATGTCCATGTTTCAGCTGTTTTGATGTCTCTATAAAAACACAGAAAAAAAGCACAACACTAGGCTGAGAAGCAACTAGGTTTTTTTTTTTTAAGTGTAGGGTTTAAGTAAATGCTCTTTTGACATTTATACCATTTGTAGAATGAGCAGCATCAGAACACAGAATGATCTTCATTTACTTGAGAACGTGTGGGACTACTGGGACCTGCTCATTTGACCTGGGATTTTTGTTACTGTGTAAGTGAGTTCAAGCAGTAAGTCATCTACATCTGTTCAAAATTATTTCCAGCAAATCTGGAAAGTGTCAGCTAAGAAAGGTCAGCCAACAGTGGACTAATACTATTAAGTGAAGAAAACTTTTTAAGTGTTTTTTTAAATGCAAATTGTTTACAGAGGAGCATAGCATCATTTTCAGTACAACACAAGCTCCCAGGAACCCCAAAATACGGTCAGATCTTCTCTTTACAACTGAATCTATGATTTAGACTACTAGACACGCACATGATGGAGTTCTCGGAATTAGGTTTAATTAATTGGCATAATGCAACATGAAAACAGAATGAAAACATCAGAACAGATGATTTCCACACACACAGACCATAAGGACCAAACAGTACTCAGCCAAGATGCTCTAGTGGTGACATGAGGTCTGCTGCAGAAATATACAACCCACTGTGGTGTTTATTCCACCACATTTAATGGGCATCTCCAAATCCAGCAACTGGACGAAACAAGATCTAGTCAGCACTGAAATCAAAAAGGCCAATGCATCCTAACCCAGTGACTTCATAGTAATGTCAGTGTACACAGCAAGAACATTCCCAGCCCACGTTTGGTTTGCATTTCCAGTGGGACATTTTATTCTCAGACAGCAGCACCCTGCTGACAAAAGACTGGAGCAGTTTGTTCATCTAGGACATTAATGCTGGTTTGCAAGTGCAAAATGTGGCCTGTGTGGGCATTTGTTGTAGGCTGGTAAACTGCACAGTATATTGTACAAAACATGGAATTTCAAATGGAAGTACAAGCCTTTACCTATTGGGGTTGTGCACTGGCTAAAATCACTATGCTGGTGATAAAAATCCACAATTGCAAGGTATGAAGCCCAGCTGTGACATATAAAGCCTTAATGGGAGATGTAAAGTGATATATGAAAAACATTCAGATTTCTGAAACAAACTATTGGCCATCAGTGCCGGCCCGTAACTGAAGTAGTGACAGATCTTTTCTTCTGTATTGTGACATAGATCTGAATTAAACAGACTATTGAAAAAGGGAAAAAAGTGTAGGGTAGGAATCTTTTGTTGATTAGAAAGCAGCAAACTGGCTGAATGTGAGCTTGCACTCAATTGTAAGAATGGAGTGGAGATTTGATTAGAAATTACTAGGTCAAGAAATAAAATATGCACGATGGATAATTCATAATAAGATCAATAGCATGCATTAAGAAAACAGATATGGTGAATATTTATTTCATGCTGACTTTAAGCAAGGCATTTAATGCCATGCCACTTACAATTATGTTTACTTATCAAATAATCATGTGTGTGCCTGTAATATTCTAAGATTCAAGCAAGTCAGAGACTATGATCACTGTCTTTTTTGTGTATTAGCACTCTTCTACAGTACATGTTCAAAGCATGAAGAGTGTGTGCTGAAGCCAAGGCACACCACACACATTGAGAACACAGAGAAGGAAGCAAATGGACCGAAACCGTTACATAATAACCGTGTTTGAAGATGTTCCATCCCCAGTGATGCCAATACCATACATGCTTTGAACCAAAGAGAGCCATAAGTTCCAAGATTACTGTCCAGCTAAGCACCAGAGAAACTCCCCAGTTCTGGAACAGCCAACAGAAAGCTTTCACGATTATTCTGTGGCAAGCTGATCCACTTGAACGAATAGCTGTTGAGGGAGCAATGATTCAGTTTGAAACCAGACAGATAAGACACACTCGCTAACAGTTTGAAAACGGTTGGCCAAACTAAACACATTACTGGCAAATGGTGAAATTGGTCTTCTCACATGATATACGCGAAGCAGACATATGAACAGACTGTCCTGAAGCGCCTGTGAGCTGGCGATAAGTGTTGAGATATAAAACAGCTATGGCTATTTTACAAGGCCAAGATGCTGACTAAAGACTGAAGATGAGACTAAAGACAACCTCAGTCTCTAATCCCCTTCACACTTTTGAAGTCAAAATCCATAAAGGCAAAGCTCCTAAAATGACTGTTAGAGAAAAGGCGAGTATTACCATATGCCTGGCCAATTCTGTCTTGGCTTTCAAGGAGACAGGATGAGAGAGAAGGTCAATGAGGCTTGAATATTTGTTGCCTGTTTCCATATTATTAGAAATTTCCGGAACTCCAGGTCCCAATGACATGCTGTGCTGAAGTTTGTACTTGACAGTCAAATGTTTACCAGATGGAGTCAGGAGTGATTGAAGACATGAGTAAGATGGGACACCTAGTACATTTTTTTTATAACTAACAAATGTAGGCATTTTATGTGTTATGGAAAGAACTTAAATTCTAATAAAAATTAAATTGATTGCTACTTACAATAATTTTACATGGGGGCAAATAAAAGTGAAAGAATGCCCTGGAGCTCAAAGCAACTGCATATTTTCAGGAACAAATGCAACACTGTTATATATTCAGAGTTTCAAAGAGCACTTCCCTGTCAATCTTCAGCACTATAGCAAAAGAAATCACATTTTACCAGTATATGAATTTGATGGATACTGAATGTGATGCAATAAAAAGATGATGTACCGCAAAAAATGGCAAGAAGTGTCTTGATATAGAGAAGGCCTGGTCCTTTTAATGAATAGTTCAAAAAGAAGTGCTACCAGTTTGAGTAGTTCAAGTCATGAATTACACAAGCACAAAAACAGAATTCAAGACACTGCATGTGCTTATATTCAAATCCTGTCAATACATTACTGTGTGCAGGTATTCCTATAAACACACACAAAAACCAGTACTCAATAACCGGTCAAGCGATTTGTGCAACTGACTTCTGCATCAACACTTCATACATTTACAGCATCTAAACTACCTCTCATCCCAAATCCGGCACCAGAACATTCTGTGCACCTCTTTCACAGGAAGTATTTCTCTAAAACTGCAGCAATCCTAATTATACTTAGTATCATTTGTTGTACTGACCCCAAAGCACATGGAAAAAAAACATGCTGGAGTAATTGCACATGGAATAGTTAAGACGATGTCATGCATAAAAAATAGCTTTAGATTCAGCTGACATAAGATGCTGATTTTAGCCACACTAATTAACACCCTTCCTGTTCTGGTGATGTCATACAGACAAGGGCAGCGTCAACTGTCACATCATTTAACAGACATAAGGCCCATCCTGATATAACCTTCCAGAAAAACAAGTTTGGCTTATGTGTATCGCGTTTTAATAAGGACGAGGCCAAAATTCTAACTTTATCCCAAACCTAAATACGGCAATGCGAGAAACACATGCTCAAAGTGACCAGACAAGGCCTCAAGGAGAATTGCAGACACATGGCCTACTTATTTAACGAAGCACTAAAATCTGAGCATATATAAGCTTGCAAATGCAAACCAAGGAATGGCTAGCTAATCTGCATGATTTTTTTTTTTTAGTGTTTTTGTGCTTCTGTTTGAGATTACTGCATTTATGCATTTGCTAGGCACTTTTATTCAAATTTTGCATTCAAAAGGGATATATCTTTTTCTCAGATCATGCATTTTCTAGGAACTGAACCCACTGCTTGCAGTATTTAATCATTAAATAGGACAAAGTAATGGAGTGTTCACATCGTTTATACTTAATAACCAGAAAAAGTCATAATAAATGCCTCATATTGTTCTTGTATCAAATAAAGCTATTGAACTGTAGCAAAAACCAAACAGCAGAAGGTGTTTGCATGAGAAATTTTTGATGACAAAAAAAATTGATAACACTTTACTTGAAGCCTTAAAACGGATCATTAATGCATTAATTATCAATGCCTGCAATGCACCTTATAATGCATTGTATTATCTCATGAATATTTGTAATACATTATAATACTTGTCTATTCATTGTTACACCTTACGAAATTATAATGCATTTAAACCAATTTCAGATGGAACAAGGAATCTGCAGATATTATAGTTTCTTTTAACTTTGTTTACAACAATATCTAATTCATTACAGTATATATTTATGAATACCCTTACAATGTATTAAACATAAGGGCATCAAGTTAAGAGTAACCTAACAATTTCACAATCTTGTGTAAATGTGGTTTTCTTGCATTGCAGATTTGGATAATTGTAAACTCATTTTTGAAAGTTATAAATTTTTTTTTGTTGTACATGCATATTGTATTGCCTTTATGATGTTAACATGTATAGTATCATTAAACACCAAAAATAAATAAAGATTTTCCAGATAGGATTAAAAAAAAAAATCAGCAGTAACATCTATATTTTGATTCTGTACTTGCTAAACCAATAAACAACCTTTCTCTGACTACACAGAGAGAAACAAATAAAACATAATTTGTAGCTGAAGTTGTGTTGGAAAACATAGGCCTGCTGAAAGCACTGACGGAGGCTATTTCTCTGTGCGTGCAACAAATATTAACACTGGCACGAGGAGTAAGGTACTCTGGGGAAGCGACAGCACATGCTGTAAAAATGCTGTAATCCTCTTGAGGAAGACATGAGCTCACAGGGAGTGTTAACACACCCACATGCATTGTTATGATTCTTCCTTTTAGCGTAAGAAACACCATCAAGTTCAACAGGTGATCAGATAATACAGCTTACCAGCTGGCAGCGTTACAGTCTCAGGAAATTTACTTGCCTATTCTCGCTGGGCTATTGAGTACAAAAAGACTATTTTAAAGTCAATGCCCATTTATCAAACATAACCACCTGTGTTCTTTTTTTTTTTTTTTTTTACTTGTGTAGACCAGATAACAATCTGTTACCGTACATGAGACAGCTTGTAGGGTGCTGAGATTGTTGCCTTATCTACAATAAATAACAATCATTAAACTAGAGGACTCATTAATCTTGGGACCATACGGCAAACCAGGAACAACGGCCTGTGAGGTCTTTTCACAACATGCTGCTATTTTTTCGCCATCACTTCTCTAACTCCTTATGACAGCTTACATATGTCTAGCCCACACAAATGACGCAAGCCTCTTGAACCAGATGCAATCCTGTTGAATAGCTTGCTGGCCAGTTATCAGCCAGCCCTGCTGCGGTCCAATCACCTTCCTGCACTTCGCCGCTCATTTACTTCTAATTGGGTGGAACGCAGCACATGCACGAGAAGCTCTGCTTTCCGTGCTTCTAAAAAATGATTTTCCTTTAAAGTCTGATAGAGACTTGTGCAGAGGGATGGATGGCCAACCATTAATGACCAGCCTCGCCCAAAACATGTGCTCGTTTTTTAATTACATGCTGATTTGCATAATATTAAACATAATTTTAACATGACCCTGCTGTTGTTCAATTTTTTTCCTCATAGAATGGTTCAGCAAGGGTCTTGTGAAATAAAATTCAGCGTGAAAAGGGATTATATTTTCATACTACTATAATTTCATACTAGATCATCACAATGTTACTTAGACTTAAACAGTCTCCAAAGCCAACATGATGGGATACAGTAATGTCAGTTTTTTACATTACAAGATTCAATGTATTGATTTTGCTTTGAGCCATGTACAAACTCTAATGTGCTTTAATTAAAAATGCATAATATTACTCAAATTTAACAATGCACTGTTTAAAGGGCTAGTCCGCCAAAAAAATGTAAATTCTGTCATCATTTATTCTGTTTAATGTCTTTCCAAACCTGTGTGACTTTCCTCCTTCTGTGGAACATAACAGAAGCTATTTTAAAGAATGTTTGTAACCAAACAGGTTCATACACAATGAAACCGAAACGGCTGAAACAACATGAGGAAATGATGACAGAATTTTCATTTTTGGATGGACTGTCCCTTTAAATCTGAACAGTGAAAGTGATTACTTGATCAGTGCATTTACACACAGGGAGGACTATAAAGGATACATCACTAAAATGACCATTAAAATTCCCTTAACTGCTAAGAATTAAAATGAGAGTTGTCAAATGACTGTACCTCACCTTTCAATAAAAGTACCAAAGAGCAGTCTGATGGTTTTCTGGATGTTTTCTGTACACAGCCAGCTCCACTGATCCTTCATCAGCAAACACAAGATATTCAGAGCGATATCTGCCAGGGCAGTGTCTGCACCATCACAAACACACAGCAGTTTGAAACATCCAAAGTTAGGGTTAGACTGTATCAGATAAATGCTTTGATTTCACATAAAATAATTAAAACTATAACAAGTTGTAGGTCATCTAGTTCATCAACACTATACTGCCCTCTCCAGTTTGATTGGGTGTACAACAAGTTCCTTGTCACATTATCAGACATAATTCCAAAGTGCATTTGAATATTTAAAAAGCTCTTAAAGTTCTTGGTTGATCTACCTGCTCCTCTTCCTCTTTTTTCAACAGATCTCTGGTCTCTCGTGAGTCCTCCTCCTGCATAATGACTCTTGACACCCTCATCCACCTGCTTCTCCTGTTCCTCCACAAACCCCTCCAGATCTGACAGGGAGAAACCTCGAAGAACCTACAGAAAGAGATGAAAAGAGATATGTTTCCCATAAACACACAGGGAATCCAAAACGAGCTAGTTACTGGGAGTACTTAATCAGGGGTACTTTGACTGACTGAGCTGAATAATGACGCTATTGTTTTGCCACAGCTGCTTTACTGCAGAAAGTGAGAGCAAGTTTGCAGATTTTGGCCTTTCAGTGTTTCACAGTGTAATGATGGGCACAGGCTCTGATTTTTTTTTTTAGCTTCAATGGGTGGGCATCACACGTTTGATATTTTGAGCAATAAGTAAAAACCCTGCCACTCTTAAAACAATGCATCAGTATTATATTACTTATATATGTTTATGTTCAGGTTGCATGGACAGACTGCAAATTACTACAGTAAGTCAACATTCGAAGTGGATCAAAACCTTTCATCGAAGTTGTCCTAAAACCAAAACAATACCCGTTCTTGTCTTAGGACAACTTTGATGAACTTTTTTGATACACTTCAAATGTTGACTACTGTATTTATGTGGCTTTTGCATGATATGAAAGACTCACTGAGCAGCAGTCACTGAAAGAGTACGTCACTTTAGGTTGCAGGTTTGGAACGTTAAGAGTAGGAGCTATTTTACTGGAGAATCTCAGACGGGGTCTGAAATATGAAAGGACAGTTTGTGAAATTAAAAACAATAGGAGTACTGCCTTGATTTATGTGATCTAAGTCTCATATATTCTAACTTTCTTTGTGAGTCTCCTTCTTCTGTGGGGCTCTGGGGTTCTGAGCGTGGAAATGCAGTCTTCAGAGTGTCCACGATGTTCTCCACCATCTGTTTACATGGGAAACATGTCATACAGACACACAGACAAAAATAAACAGAAATGTCACACTAAAAGTCTTTCTAAACATTGAAAGGAATTTAAGTACAGTATGTCATGTCCCATGACAGAGTGACCTTGTCTATGCGTGAACTTGACGGCTTCTTCTGGAAAGCTGCTGTGGCATCAGTGTTGAGGGCAAGAAATTCATGCACCTCCTCACTGTTAGCTGCCTCTGGGATGGTGCACAGTTTCTGCAGGAGTCGAAAAGGAAGTTTGAGAGAGAATAAGTCTAGGGTTTTTCATAAAAGTCACATTTCATCTGCCCAAAGTTTTATCAGTGAAGGGAAATCTCTTACCCTGAGGAATGATTCCAGTTGGGTTCTCCTGGCTTCCACTTTGTCTGTGTCTAGGTTGCTGAAAGGAAGGTCTGGGAAGAGTTTCTTTGGACCTTTGACATCTTAAATGTGAGCACACATTTTTAATATGGATTAACGTTGAGATGATGCACCTAACTGTCAACATGACATCTTTGGTTAGGACTATTTATAGTTACAGTAACAATCTCAGTACAGCATGTATAGATATTAAATGTTTACATTAACAATATTTGCCATTCAAAAGGTTTGAGACTTCAGTGTACTGCCCTGATGACATGCTAAAAGTACAAAAATACAGTATAAACAGTAATATCAGAAAATATTAATATACATTTTTAATATATTTGAATATATTACAATGTAACTCATTCCTGTGATGGCAAAGCAGCCATTACTTCAGTCTTCAGTGTCACATGATCTTTCAGAAATCATTCTAATATGCTGAGGAAATAATTGCTCAGGAAATAATTCTTATTATTATTATTATTAACTGTTAATAACAGTTGTGCTGCTTAATATTTTTGTGGAAACCATTATACAATTTTGTAGGATTCTTTAATGAAAATAAATTTCAAAATAATTTGAAAAAAACCTTAATGACCACACACGCCTGAAAGGTAGTATATATTACTTTTTACAATGCAATTCTGACAACATGTACTAATTAGGTCTAATACTATATAGTCAAATATAAAATGCGTTTATGTTTAATATCATATGACTCAATGGCTTACGCTATTGTCGTTTAAAAATGTCTTACTTTTGATCACCTTCCTGAGATCCGTCCTTTCCTCCAAACGGGTCTGCAGATTGAGGAACTCACTGTAACGCCGGTTCACCATATGATATACAACAGGCTGATCAGACTTTGAACTCTCTGAATCTCCAGCAGTTTCATACTATGAACACAAACAAAACACATTGAATCAATACTGAATTAGTAAAACAGATAAAGAAAAGCCACCCAAAAATTGCTTTTCATGAAATACACTGATTCCAAGTTATGTTCCAAATTCAATAAAATAAAGGAAGAATCTCACCTTTATAGTGTAAAGAGTATAAGGATGAGTGCTGCTGCTTCTTTGCTCTTTGGCTGTGCTGGTCCCAGTGATTTGCAAGTTCTGAATAGTTAGCGGTCCCTCTAGATTTCCCAAGTTATTGAAAACTAACGAGTCCAGACCAAGGCTTCTGGGGATGGAGTTTGATGTGTAAGTCAGGGGTTGGATTGGACACTCTTCCACTGTACTCTCTGGTGATGGAGGCTCTGAAATGATCACACTTTGTCTGAAACATTTCCCCAAAAGACCCAGCGTGTCTTCCTCCAGACAAACCAGGCCACAAAAGTCTGAAGGAGACATGCAGTCACAGAAGTTCTCATCATCGGAGTCTGTTCGTTTCAGAGACTCACTAGACATCTTTCTCTCTTCTGTAGAGGGTGAATCCAGGTCGTAGTCAGTGTGTCTATAGAGGCGGCTGGTGCGGTAAGGAGATCTGAGCAGTTCGGCTGTACTTTGGGTCATTCTTTCTGGAAAAAGAATGCTGGAACTTCTCGTCCCTTGTACATTTTCATCAGAGGACCACTGACTCTGGAAACTTGTTTCAGATGAATCATGAAGGGGGGCTGTGGATACAGACCAAGCTGTCTGCATGCTGGAGGTTTCAGGACAGTTGAAAGTAACTGGGGAGTCACAATCCCAGAAGCTTCCAACAAATTCTTCTTCGTCTTCTGGAGGTGTTTGCTGTGGGCTTGGTTCTTCTTTGTCAGTGGATTGGGTGAACACATCTACAATGGTCTGGTTTAACCAATCTGGATTAGATAATCTTGCCACGAGGGGCAGAACAACATTGCAGGTGATGAGCTCTCCCACCATGTACTGGCCTGTTCTTGTTTCCAAGTGAGATTTGGGAATAAGGACGTGCATGAGGAGATCTACCAGTGCTCTGGTGTAGCAGAGCTGGTTAGCTGGGCCAGTCAGGGCAGGGTGAGGCAAATCACCTCTACTGTACAATCTCCATAGTCTTTGTGAGTTTGAAAACATTTGGTCAGACTCTTCTTGCAGTGTGCGCTGGAGTTCCTTGGCTTGGCTAAAGCTCTGCAGATGGCATCCGCAAAGCTCCAGGACCCTCTGGGCCAGCGCTCTCCGGTCCACCTGCTTTGCCCTCCTCTTCAGTTCAGTGGCCGCCTCCAGCATGGCATCCCTCACCTCCCATTCGAACTCATCCCCTCCTTTAGAAACAGAACTGCAGTACCAGGATGACACAAAGTCCCGCACAGCCTTGTCCACGGCACTCTGAATCTCCCAATCCAGTCTTTGTTCACTCTCTGAGGTAGTGTGAACTTCAGGGGACTGACGCAGTGGCAGAAAGTGCTCCAAATGAAGGAGGCTGTTGGCATCCAAAGCGACACGAGATCCCAGCCATCCACCCAGCACGACCAACAGACTGGTGAAGATACACAGCAGCCACACATTCACCAGAAGATGGAACAGAACTAACCATGCAATCAAAACTACAACTCCAAGAATGCTCCTTTGCCCCAGTAACTCAGAGAAACTCCAAAGATTTGGATTGGCAGCACCAGGCATTTTGTCACATCTGAGATCTTAAATTGGAAATAGATGGACTGTCGAATAAAATAAATTATAATTAAATCAAATGTAACATGATAAAATGTTACAAAATAAAATAAAAAAATGTTAAGATCTCAACACGAAGGACAAGCAATTAAGATCTTGTTTTTCAGGTAAACATTTGGTTTTAATCTCTTTATTGCATATCTCATGTGGCAGATCGTAATCCGTATAAAATATAATTCAAAATAATTAAATTGCCCAATACTGAATCATTTAAGTTCCTTGTTTTGCCATGAACTACAGTATTATCATATTTAAGTCTGATATACTCACCAATAGAAAAAAAATGTTTTGAGGGACAATTTACTGTTTCAGCGAGGTAGTAAGCAAATGAGAGGTCACAGTTCCTGATGATCATTAAACCATCCGTGACTGAAACAATCTTCTTCATTGCACATCGTCAGGTAGATGCGCCCAAAAGCTGTCTATGAGATGGCAAGTAAACCAATATTATCATTTAAATGGTGTTTGCATCGCATGTCGTTGCTATCGACGTTTGCAGTCTCTCTAATGTACTTGACTCTAATCAGATTATCATCTAACACGGTCCACAATAGACTAGATTTGAATCGTTAAAACCTGACTGAACAACGCCCTCTACTGCAGCCGCTGTGAAGTTCAACAACAACATCCCTTTCTGATGCGCAAGTTACAGGGCCAAAAACACGACCATGCTTTTTTTCTGTTCTATAGGTGATAAATGGTAATCCGTTAAAACAGTTACGAATTTTTATAGCCTATATATTTTTTCAAATCTCTATTAAAACGAAACAACATCCGATTTATTTAAACTAATATTTTAGGCGTAATGAAAAATCATTGTCAACTCCAAACAGCCTATTTGTAAACGAATTGCAAGAATGAGCAATTGAACAAGAATGAAAGATTTTTACAAATGTTTAAAATCCTAAGTGCAATAAAAATACAACATGCAATATGATATAGCCTATGTAGTTTTAATATTTAAATGTAGCTTGAATCAGGCTATGCATTCCTTTTCTGCTTCCAAGTCAGTTTTTTTTTCAAAAACCGAGCAACAAAGTGTAAAATAGAGACTTTTAGTGATTTAAGTAGCACCACAGAAAAAAATAAATAAACACCAGAGACAAGAAATGTTCAAAATGGAGGCGTGTCATATAATTTAACAGATCAGTTCATCATAATAACATTAAGGGTCTCAGTTTAGGCTAAATATAATGTGAAACAATTACATTTTTAATTGAGAATGAAACGTTCAATTTACATCTGTTAACACGATTACAAACAACATGGAACAAGTAGAATTTAGTCTACATAAATTAAATAGGCTACAAAAATATACACCTTAACACAGATGTCAGAAACACGGAGGTCTGGGGACCTTTTTATGTTGATAATC
>JAUZSZ010000088.1:10208092-10218885 GCA_034780575.1 Labeobarbus marequensis
TTGTGCCCACTTAGGGGAGTTCTACTGAGATCCTAGAGAACCAGGCGAATGCTCTACTTGTGGGAAATTTATTAGCAGCCTAAATATACAACACACACACAAATGCAAATCTTCTTCGGATCATATTTTGGAGCATGCCAATAATAAATCACAGTATCAAGAATTTAAGAATTTCTTTTTCATTTTAATGTATTTAGTGCTGATTTCTGAACTATCTTTTGTTTGTATGATGCAACCGAAGGTGCCTCCAAATGCTCTAGTTACCACTGCACCTGAACTGATGTCCAGTTTGTTTACAGTCTAAGGTCATTCAGACACTGGAGAATATTTTATGCTGACAGAGTCATCCGAGACAACTTTGAAAAACAGCAAAGAGCAGAAATAAAAAGCCTTCTTCAATTCTTCTTTAGCAATCAAGCATTAGAAGTCATTTCTAGCGGCATGGCAGGTGTGTAGGGTGCAGACGTCTCTGAACTGGATGTCTGAACTTGGCCAGCACGTGGGTTACAATCTATGACGTAATGCGAAACCAAAGACAGCAATTTTTCGTGCAAGCTTTAAAAACGACACATGCTTTTTCGCAAAGTGGCATTTTTTAAAGAGAACAAACAACATCCGCTGCATGCAACATGCAACTACACATTAATGTGTCAGGTCCTGCTGTAAAAAACGGCAAAAGGAAAACATTTGATTGGAATAATGAGAGAAGAACGTTTGTAGCCTCAGCACTGTTGTTTAAACAGACAAGCGACGCATCTGTTTAGCACAGATGATCACTCTATAAAAAGCTGTCAAACAAACAAGTCTCACTCGAAAGTGCGTAAAAGAATAGAACGTGTGTCAAAATAATCAGAACGTGTGAAAATGCTCATTAACTCGGTCAGACTGATTATTGTGGGATCAATCCTAAAGTTGCAAAACTGTGTAGCAAGGAGCTGAAAGGAGTTTCTGAAACTTTTTCCAATAAGTAAGGCAGCAGTGTGTATAAAACAGCGCCTGAAGCACGGCTACAAGTGACAACACTCTGAACAACACTTAAACAAAAGCAATTCACCTAAAAAGTACAAAGCCAAGAGACAAAACAACAAAAGCCCGAACAAAGGCACAAAAAGTAAGAAGTTGTACTTACTCCATTCTTGCTTAAACGTTTTGAGCTTGGGGTGCGTTGCAAGAGCAAAGCACGGCGTTTCTTTAGGATCGAAGACTCTACTAAATTAAAAAGCCATGTCTCCTTCGGAGTGTCTAGGACTGAAGTGCTGTTGGTCTTGCTTTGTTGTGATGGAGTTGATGACTGAGAATCGGCTAATTGAGTCAATGCATCAGGTCACCCACACCTAGCAACCAGCTGCGTCACGCGGTCAGCCCCCAGTGCTATAGATTCCTCCGCCCTATGGATGTATTGGTCGAGATTAACGGCACGCTTCGGGTTGGCGAAAACGCCCACAAGAATTAGCACTCGCTTTCTCAACGACTCCCGAGAAAACACAAAATGGCATGTCCCCTAACTTAAAACTACGACGGGTTTGAGGCTCTGAGAGCAGAATGTGTAATGAAAGCGGCTGTTCGCGAGAGTTTGGATGATTGTCATGCATACAGTTGCAGTATCTGGTTATACATGAAATATTCACATCATAACATGTATAGCATACTCTCCCGTTCAAATATGCATTGTTTCACAGGGACTACTTGATTTCTTCCAGCGAGGAAGAACACTTTCTGCTACCCAGGAGATGCGTTGCTGTTGTTGCAGGTTAGTTGCATCAGCGCTTCAAGCTGCAAGCAGATTCGCTGGACGGGTTGAACCTGTCGTGCAGCGATTGGCTGGAGAGGAACTGTTGTGTTCTCTCATTGGCTGCCGCTAGAGAGACGTTGCTTCCCAGTGGTCTTCGGTTTTCCACTCTCCGTGCACGTGTTTCACGTAAACATCCCGAGAGCAAATTCTGAAAGTGGTTAAACTTTCATGTCGCGGAAGGGCAGTTTACGGAACTTCACTGGCAAAACATTGTAACATTAGTTGTGGCATTTGCTGATACGCGTTTCGGACGCTTCCCTCTTTTTTTAAAAAAAATGCTGTACTTAGCGGTTCAGTTGAGCTGTAGCCTACTAAGTTCTGTATTTCAAATTATGCAATCTACATTTTAATATAATACGTTTAAATTTGATAAGTAGACTTATGTGTAGGTTTAATATTAGTATTTTATTTAATAAAGCGGATAGCTTATTTACATGTTCGCTTAATTAACTGAACTGCAGTTACTCAGAAGAGCTGTAAAAGCGTCTATAATAGTTTACACTAACTCTGTTTACATATATAGAGAGAGTATTATAATGTGGCGCGTGTAACAGGTGGCGTCTTTAACGTCATTATTGCCATTTCAGCATCAGCATTTCTACAACTGCCCCTGGGAGAAGCGAATGTTAAATTCTGCGATGGAGCAAAACACAAACGCTATCTAGCAGGAGAAAGAACAGAGATCGTCTTTTATCCATTGTTTGCTGTGTTTTGATAATTCCATCTGAACTTCACATTATGCTGAGCTATTCAAGTCATGCGCGGTCACAGTGAGACGAGACAAATTACCCTCAAACTCACAAGTACATCTCGTTTAATTCACGTTAATACCGGTTTTTCAAAGAATCAAGCTTTGTTTCCCCCCTCAGCAAATCCTAAAGCTGATTGAAGGAGCTATGTCTTCCTGTTGCTATAGTAATAGCGAACACTGCCCCCTATTTTAGACGTGTTTTCTGGTTGCTGTTGCCATGGGATTTGCAGCGAGCGCTCTCGCTCCCTCTTTCGGCCCGTGTTTTTCAGTTTTGACTCTGTTGAATTACATTGACATTCACCGAAAAGTTACTTTAGTCTTAAACAAACATAACTGCAACAAGTGTCTTTAAATAATCTGTTTCACTGAAATTACTTTTCTGCTATATTGTATCGACACGCCCTTTAGACCTCACAGTCCGCAGTCCTCACAAATGTTGAGTTAAGTAGTCACAAACGGCTTTTTTTATTATAAAACTTAGCTTTTTGGTTTATGGGGGGAATATGTAATGAAACCGAGAAGCGCTAAATATATCGCAAAACGTAGAAAAAGCCAAAAGACAGAGAAATGTTTAAAACTGACAGGTGGAATATTCCTTAGCTTTTAGCAGAAGCTAACGTCTTCCTCGACTGACGAGAAACTGATTTTATTTACTCTTAATAGCCCCGCGTGAACCAAGACGACACCTGCTTTCTCGAGGAGCAGTCAGAGAGCGACGGGATCAAAGAGGGGCTTCTGAAGGTACTGTGATACTGTAATTCATCTTGTGAGTCGGCTCAGTCTCGCAGTTGTAGAAGTGAGGCCTGATGCAATCTTCGTGACCGCAGTCGTAACGTTGAAGAGACTGAGATAATAATGGTTGTTGAAGTGTGGGATCTCTCCCAGGAAAGCGCTGACTCTCCCAACTCGCCGTGTCTTAATTGGTCCGTGGGGGCGCCCTGTTTGCGCAAAGCGTGAGAGAAAGTCAGCATTACACACACACACACACACACACGCACGCACGCACACGCAGGCACCTAAGCCACAGACTGCTCCAGTGCTGTTGGGCCATCATACTCGAGTTTCTGTTTGTATTGAGATTTTTCAGCCTTAAATAGCTGATGTTGCAAATAGAGATGTAGGTCCAGGCCGTAGCGTTAATTAATCACAGCTTTTGAGGATTAAAAACGCTGGTTGGAGTGATAAATCTGTTCCCCTCCATAAATCCAGCTGTCCATATGTGGAATAATTAAACTAAGCTCATTCAAACATGAGATGCAGTTTTTAGGGTGCGTGTGTCTAAATCGATAAATACTATTAAAAGCAAATCTTATGATTTTATTTTTGTTTCGTCTACTTTGTTTTTACTTTTTAGAGTCTCCTCTGGCACTCTGTATGTTAGTCAGAAAATAAGTAAGGAGTGGGTGAGAGAGCAAACGCACCATGCCAAGTTCATGTATAGCACACATTAGTAAGAGTTACATCACAATTTCATCACCATCTCCTTCTGAATTCATTGTTGTCTTTTTTCCATTCCCCTGCACGAGCGATCAAATCGTTTCAAGTTTCGATCACTTGCTATAACTTTTTTTTTTTTAGTTTTATAACATCCAACAGGAATCATCTCAGCAAAATGACTTTTATTTCATTTCCCACCGAAGCGCCGTATCGTGGGAATCGGGATAACCTTTCAACAGGTTTCAAGAGGTTTGACGGCCGCCTTCCCCCAAACGTGTCCTATTTAGAATAACAAACTTGCCAGATGAAGATAATGTGACTAATAACCCGTGTTGCGTGGCTTGAACTAACCGCAGTTATTTCATTGACTGTCCCTTCGGGAACGCGAGGCAGCGTTAAAGTTGTTTGATTTTGAGAAAGTGCATTTGTCTGGCGCTTCCAGCGGGACGCCGCTGCTGTGTTTGGTGTGCGTCTCGCCTCTCAAACTAAAACACGAGCCATTCAAGGACAAACTCAAGGAGTTTTTCGCGTTAGTATTTCCCCCACCCCTGGTGTATTGTTATTTTTTTCTGAATGGTTATTATTTACGTTTATACGCATTTACATTTGTAAACAGCGAAAGCTCCAGTGCGTCTGAACGAGCGCGCTCGCCGCGTCTGTGTGAAGATGCTGCTTGGATTAGGTCGGTTGATCACGGCTTCAAAGTGGAGGGCTCTCGATTCCCGAGTGGCTCCCCTCAAGTGTCTCCGAGTTGATCTTCACCACCGGCTCAACAGTTGATCATGTCAGCTCAGTCCCTAGTGATTTTAAGGCACAAACCTTCCCCTCTTGCTTTGATATATGTGAGACTTCAGCTGCTCTTTGAAACTCAAAGATCTTGTAGGTTTAATTAGCGTCTTTCTTGTTTGTTTACACGTTACATTTTTGAACTAAAAGCGACGTCCTTATTTCAATTTGTTGTCAAAAATTAGCGTGCCGTTCTTTGCATTTATTATCTTTGTTAGGTTGGTTCCTTTTGCTTTTATGTTGCTTAATTTTAAAGTGAGATGAATTAGCATCAAGTGATAAATTAATTGGTGAGCTTCTGCTGGTGGAGACAGATGGCATCATTATAACGCTGATGACATTTGTAGTTGCATTTAACTGTTATGGTAATGACTGGGTGCGAGGCAGAGAAGAAAACAAGCTCAGGGCTCCGGGGCCTCAGCAGAACACAGAGCGGAACGCAGATCCAGCCCTCGCATCTGGAGCATGAAAACACGCGCTGAAGCGCTGAGACGTGACGAGGTGCGCCCTCTACCGGGCACACGGGGAAAACCACGCGCTTCACGAGCGAGCGCTTGGTTTGTTCTCCAGACATAATCCCTCAAACAGGGAAATGCAAAAGGATTTTAAATAGTCGATATTTTTTGTGAAGTACAACTGTTTCGACTTGATGTCCACTGAAATTGACAAAAAAAAAAATATTATTTGGCCTCATTATGGAAGCCTTAAGAACATGTAAAATGTACTTTTGGAACATTATTCAGGTCTGAAGGGGTTAAATTGTTTCTTTGTCAAAATAATAATAAAAACACTTTTTTGTTTTCATTTTTAAACTTTATTGTTTAGACTGTGGGGCTGTCTTGGGAAATTCCCTGTCCATTAACAGATACAGTTGGTAACTGATGTCTGGCTTAAGAAGTGTGTGTTCTCTGGTTACAGAGAAAAGTCTTTTATAACTGAACCCTCACATTGCCTGAGAATGCATGCGGAACTGCCCCATGGTGTCATAAATTTGATTTGCCAGTTATGTTTTGTCTGTTAGGCAAATATAGCACTGGTTATGGCATAGTGGTTTGTGCAATGTGACTGATAACATTTTAGGCATAAAATATTGTGAGAGGATCCTATTTTGTGGATTATTTAAATGCATGGATCAATGTGGTTATACCAATATATACATGATTTGTCAGGGCTTATGACACAGGGCAGTAGTCACAGTTTCTCAGTAACTAATGTTTTGAGTTAAATGTTCAATTACAAAGTGTTGATCAATTTTCTCTTCCCAACTAATTTTTAAGATATTAAGAATATTTTAGTTACATCTGTGAACACAATAAAACCACACTGAGATGCATTCAGATAAGAGTCAACTATATAACAATGTTTCTTAATTTAAATTTATTTTTTTTTGTATGTTACCCTTTCGCCTCTGCATTTGCATAAATTGTTATGTAACAATTGTTTTAGATTTTTAATTGTTGTCCCACTACTTTTTTTCACCTGGGCAATAATGGTGGAAATGGACAAATATTAAAAGCAATCAAGTCAAGACATTAGTATTTGTCTCTATGCAGAAACTGACTTTTAAGAATAAACCAAGCCTGAGAAATATTCACTAGAGTAAAAGGTGTGACAACTAGCTCAGCTCTCCTCTATATGAGCACAAGAAAATGCTATATTTTGTTAGACTTTTTTTTATTTGCTTCAGAGTATATGCTACTTGTTTCTGTCAAATGAAAAAAGTTAATATTTAGAAATACATTGTTAGTGTTGTAACACTGAATTATCAAAAGTTCACACTGTTCTCATTAAAGAGGATATCAATATTCTGAACAGCACAATACACAAAATCATCAGATTATAAATCATAGTGAAACATCCACACATTTTTTAAAACCCTGAAATAAAAGATGTGCAAGTCAGAGTACACTTATCAACATGGGTGAAGCTTTGGCAAAACAAAACCTTTCGGTACAAAAGTACCAAGGTCTTGAAAACAAAAATATGTACTGTAATGGTCCCCCACCAAATAATCTTGTATGATAAAGTTATAAATCAGGTAGCAGGCCTACAGTTTTTAGTTACATATCTGAGCACCTGAGCCATTTGTTTAATAATATTTGCAGCAAAGAACATTATATATATCTGACACATACAACACATAAAATGCGGTAAAATATCTTTCATAGCAATTTAAAATGTGAATGCTGACTTTCTACCTAAAAAGAGATTATGACTGCTATCATGTACTATTAAATTTAATTTCATTGTAACCATGTAACTGCACCTAAATAACTAGAAGTAAAGAGGTAATACACTGATGTATATACACCTGAATACTTGGCACCATACAACTGTAGAGATAAAAAAAAAAAGTACTGAGCATATGATTGATTTGAAATGCCATAAAATACTGTAAGCTCTGTAGCTGTCTCCTGTCTCTGTATTACAACAATACAGAGACAAACATTCTTCGCTTCCACTCTTTCCATCTATATATATATATAAAATATACATTTTTCTGCTTCTCTTTTTAGTAACATAAAATCTGAACATCAGTTGCACAATAACACGTCGTCATCAGGCCAGCCTGCTTCCAATTCTTCTCTTGTCACGATGACAAAGAAGTCAGTCAGTGCTGGCTGAAGTTTTTAAACATAATTTTGCATATGTAACATGTCCTATTAAATGAGTCCTGCCCGCTCTCACATCACTGCAGGCAGAATTGCATCCACTCTCCCTCAGGTCATAAACTGCGTGTAGCCCTCGGCACCAGTTACTATGACGTCCATCCAAATGCGCATGGCCTCTGGGGACGGTGCCACCATGAAATAAAGTCGATCGTGAGTCTTCACACAAAAGGTTAGCAAAGGATTCGGACTCTGTAAGGACAGAAAAAAAAGACAAAGTGTGTGTTAAAGTGTGAGAAGATGGAGAACAGCAGGGCAGGAAAAAAGACATGTCGCTGAAGAGGAAAAAAAGCAAGCATGACGAAATGTACATGAACATGAAGCCGCCTTTGATCTCTTTTGCCTTCTGCTGTAAGAAATTCTCTTTATAAAAAGACGCCTGTCTGTTTAAACTTTCACTGTGTGCTCACCAAAGTTGCTGTTGTAGTGTGAGTGATATGGAGCTTGATTTGTTGATGTTGACAGTAAACAGGAGGTGTTAAAAAAGCACTCGTTACCTTAGTTGCGCTGCGCAGGTGATCGTAATACACCTCTTCTATGGCTTGGAAGCAGATGACACCCTTTAGTTTGGTCTCATGTTTATCTGAGGAGCAAACACCATGAGGAAAATGTAAATTCTGTTAATAGAATTTTTTTTTCTCGTACAGATCAGCTTTGTTATTCATTAAGAGATTACATTTGCCAGTTCCCATTTGTAGTTTATTTGCATTACACAGTACATCTGCATCATTTGTTTTACATTTCAGTAATATCTTTTTTAATATCTTTTGTAGATATTATAATAAAGAAAAAAACCTGAAAAACTTTTTAAAAGCTTTGCCGCAGGGATTGAACACGCACGTGGTATAAGTGAATCGTAGCGCATGGAGCGATTCACCTAAAAGCATTGTCTGTCTCAATTTAACACTGTCTGCCACCCACTGCAGCTTCTCTGACAGACTTCCCTTTTCGCTACTTAGCCCAAATTAACACCTCTCTCTAGATTGATTCTATCTGGTAGATGATTTGAAACCACTGTTTTAAGCTTGTCAGCCTCCAGTGAGCTCCCTTGCACCTGTCGACGCTTAAGATTTATTACTTTCCCTTTTGAACAGGTTTATTTTTTTTGGCTCGCCTCTATTCGTTACACAAATCTGCTTAGTAATGGGATAAATTGTTTTTGTTTCATGTTTTTGAAGAGTTGTAAGTGCAGTATTGTTACTTAGAACTGAGCCAGGGGTAAATCTACACCCCCATCCCTCACAAACGCTGGGCTAGAGAAAGTATTGCAGTTTATTTCATCATCATCATCACCATCATCATCATCACTACTAACATGGGGAGTGAGGGGGTGAAAAGGCTACACACATGAGCAAAGTATATGTGTGAGAAAGAGAGAGAACATCTAAAAGAAAGACAGGACGATCGGAAATCAAGCGAACCCAGATAAAACCACTTTGTCAATGCCGGTGGATTGTTTTTGTTTGTTTGTTTGTTTGTTTAACCTTCTTATTTCTTCTCTTTTTCTTTTTTCACCTTACATATTTTGAATTATACAGAAAAAATGAAAAATGATTAGTTTTCTTTTAGACTTAAATTCAATATACTACCAATTTGTTCAAATTAATTTTTATAATTACATATTGTTTAAAACAAAGCTGTATTGATGTAAAAAAAAATTCATTTCAAGCTTAAAAAAGTAAAACAAATAAAAATAAATAAATCACTACAACTATTTGCTGACAATTTATTTAGGAATAAATACAGCAATTATCTTACCTACGTAATAAGAGAAAGTCCTTTTAAGTCGATCAAAGACAAACCAGCGTTTTTTCCAAGATTTGATCTTGCCGCCCATCTTCACAAGATGGCCTTTGCACATTTTCTCTGTAACAATGACATATGCACATGTGTCCACGCAGTGGCCTGATGACTCCACATGAGAACGCAGGTCAAACTCCTCTTTTCGAATAGGCAGGTAGCGCGTCATTGGCCGAGCCTGAGGAGGCAGAGCTCAGAATTAGCTACTGTCTCAAATATTTCCGTAAAACTGGCTTGCTCATGTACACATAATCACAATACATTTCATGGAAATATAACATGATCATTTTAAAGTTGTGATCACTACATTTAAGAAGTGTCAGAAAAATGTCAATTCATACAGTAGTGAAAATCGCAGGTTGATTTCATTGTTTTGGTAATGTCACTTAACGGTGTTCAAAACACTGGTGTCCTACTGCCCTGCCCATCCTTGCCTCTGTCTTACACCCCTCCTCTTCCTCCCATCTTATCTTCTTTCTGCTGTCTCCCTCTCACCATCTGTCTGCGTGTCTCCTCTCATCCACCTGCTGTGCGGAGCTGCTCTCTGTAAATTCATGCCTCCCGTCTGGCCCAGTCAAGCTGAGCCAGTGACCTCATAAAGACTTTTAGAGAGCAACTCAAAACATTCACTGACCTCAGAGCGGCACCAGCGAAGCTCACTGCTGGGTTCAGAGTTGTACGCAGACAGAGAGTCTGTCTGTTCGAGTGTGTGTAGGTGCTACTCTACTGTGTGTGTTTCAAACACTTCTATTTTTAACACTAACATGTTGTTATGTTTTATATACACATTATATATATATTATACTAAATATTTAGTTAATGTTATTCAACTAGTTAGAAATGTAATAAGCTATTAGTAATTTCTTAGTTTTATATTTTTGATGTATTTTTGAATAACCTTCGTGTGCCACATCAATCACTCAAATATATGTTCATTCATATATACATATGAATGTACATGATCTACTGATCTATAAAGCATTATGATTATAAATATTAATATTTATTAATGACGTATTAATGCAAGCCTTATGTACTGTCCCTTTTTTCTCACTGGGAAATGTGAGGATTTTATGTCTGCCTAATAAAAGACTGGGCGGCTATCTGAGAGCAGTTCATTGAGGTGTTCGCCAGACATACTGACCTGGGAACACTGTTTCTCTCTCAGCTTGACCTCTTCCTCCACAAGTCTCTGTCTGTGTGCAGTCTCATCCTGCAGCCTCCTCTCCAACTCCTCTCGCCGCCTTCTCTCAGCCTCCAGCAGTTGCTTTCGTGCCTGGACTTCCCTCTCCTGACACACAGACAAAAAAAGACAGACAGATTAAGACAGAGGGGCTTCAGATCTACTGTGAGAAGATTTAATAGGCAATAGGGAAAAAAATGCATAAAATACACAGTGGGGTGACTGGGGATGCATGAAAAAATAGTTCAGCAAGAGATTGTCTGAGTGAGTATTACTGTCGGAGAGCTTGTTAAGATCCAGCCTTTCATGTCTATCACTCTTTGTAGGTAAGAAACAATCTTTAATGCAGTAATGCCAAAGGGACCAGGGGCTTCC
>JAUZSZ010000088.1:10228558-10239993 GCA_034780575.1 Labeobarbus marequensis
AGTTTTTTGAGGAAAACATTCCAGGATTTTCCTCCATATAGTGGACTTCAGTGGTGGCCAATGGGTTGAAGGTCCAAACTGCAGTTTCAATGCAGCCGAGGAATAAGGGCAACCTGGTCTCATGATGAAAACGTACCTCTGGGAACGTTTTCGCAATAAATACATACCGCCATGTACGTTTACTGCCAAACGCAATCACAAACATGCTGTTTTAGCTTGTTTTTTCAAAAGATCTCTCATCTTTTTCATCATGTGTCATGTTTTTGATGGGATTTGTACCCAAGGGTTCTGCATCCTAAGTCCAATTCCGTGCCGGCTGAGCTACGGAGCAAGCTTGTTATGTCGGGAAAGCGAAAAATATGGAGCTGTAATCATAACTGTGTACGAAAATGATTACAAATGCTCACTATTTTACCACCTCTAGTGTTCATTTCTGTTGGAAACTACAGTGATATTTACTTATTGATATGTATTTTGCATCTTGTGAAAAAGTTCCCACAGGTACATTTTTATCATGAGACCACGTCTTAACTAGAAAAATGATCGGTCATTTTCCAAGAAAAATACAAATTTATATACTTTTTAAGCACAAATGTTCATCTTGCACTAGCTCTGGGGTCTTTCCGCATTACGTAGTCACGCTGAAAAAGTCACGCACGGTTAGTTCTTCATCTGTGTTTTGGTTCAAAAAGTTAGGGTAGGGAGAAAAGCTCCCTTTCATTTTCTCCTCCAACTTTAGAATCATCTGACATTGTTGTTTTACCTTTTTTTTGTAAAGGCCGTTTGACTTTCTTTGCATGTTCACTTTGTAAACAATGTGTCGGTATTTCCGCCTACGTCACATGTGCATGATTACGTAATGCGAGAGGTCGAGCTAGTGAAAGATGAGCATTTGTGGTTAAAAAGTATATAAATTTGTATTTTTCTTAGAAAATGGTAGATTGTTTTGCTAGATAAGATCCTTATTCCTTGGTTGGGATCGTGTAGAGCCCTTTGAAGCTACACTGAAACTACAGTTTGGTCCTTCAACCCTTTGGCCGCCATTAAAGTCCACTATATAGTGGAAAATCCTGGAATGTTTTCCTCAAAAACCTTAATTTCTTTTCAACTGAAGAAAGAAAGACATGAACATCTTGGATGACACAGGGGTGAGTAAATTATCAGGAATTTTTCATTCTGGAAGTGAACTTCTTAAATATTTCTTTTAGTATTAAGGTTTTTTTTGTTGAAGACACTTATAGGAAAGATAGAAATTAAAAATTGTTCTCAACCTTCTGGAGCATCTGTAGGGTCAGGGTTCTATCTTTGGCCATCCTTTCACAATCCTGAGCTGCCTGAAGTCCAAGTTGGTTAGCCTGGATCTCCAGAGCTGCCATTTTCTCCTACATAACCACAAGAAATGTTTAAAAGGAGGCAGTGGTTGTATGTCATTCCAGTCTAATACAGGACCAGCCGCTCAATACTGACTTTTGAGTCCTAGAACTGACCTGAGATCAGTGTCATTACCTTCCTTTTGGCCACACTCCGGTGATACTCTGTCTTCTCTTGCAACAGCTGCCTGCTGACCGTCTCCTTCTCCTCCTCTATGCCACTCTCTCGCTCCAACTGGCGGAACTCCAAATCCTCAAAGCGCTTAGTGGCCGACTCCAGTGCCTCCACCTTCTACAGACACACACATGCACAGATGGACAGAGAGACGGAGAGGGAAAGACAGAGGCAGATGAACAGATGGGGGAGACAAACAAGCAAACAGACAAATGTTCCTCAATGACATGCTGAAGAAGATCACTCCGTCTGCCAAACAATGTTTGCTGTATGGAACACACTTTTTAAAAAAAAAAAAAACATTTCATACATATCCTCTGTTTGGTGCTTACTGGTTATAAAGTGTACAAAGATACAAAACAATGAGGCGATTTGCTCAGTTCATTACCATATCAGTGAATTAGTGAGGAGATTTTGTAAAAAAGCACTTAAGCAAGAGTGGAAAGCAAAAGACAGACATACAAGTAAATGAATTCCATGCATTTTCATTGCCTAGGAGCAGAGGTGCATCATAATGATCATGGTGAGTGTGTAAACCCTTTATTGCCATGAGCATATTGTGGTTCGAGAGGGAGCGCAGACACACAGCCAACACACACAGCCATAGGATATTTGTGCAGTTTGTACAGATCCAGATTCTAACAAACTGCCTAGTTAAGGCTGTTATATCATGTCATGTGTTTTGCCCATTAATTGCTGGTGATACTGGAAGGTGATATACTCCAATAGTTATTGTTATAGTGTATCTTGTGAACAAATGTGATTAGAGTAAATATTTAGTCTTCTTTGTTAATCTCTTATTAATGGATTTTTTGCCATTTGCTTTGCTTTTATTTAGAGGTGGACAATATATTGGTACCATATATGTTTTCGCACAACATTAGAGATGTTTTTATATATAGATATTGATATTCAATGTTCGCACGTTAAGTTCCTTTTTATTTGGATTACCCTTGCTAACACAATCATTTAATACTTTAGGACATGTTATTTTAAACATCCATTTTCATACTGTGAATTCTTATTAAAATATTAGTTTAAATATATAAATAAACTTTACAAGTAAAACAACTTAAAACTTATTTTTAATTTATTTAGACAAAATAGCAGATATTACAAAGAACTAATATCAGCTTGTTGTATGAGCCAGAATTATAATATTGGTGCATTCAGTTTTATTTATTTATTTTACAATCTATTTAAAAGTATAACTGTTTTATGGTGTTCTGGCTTATTTTTAAATACTGGTTGGAATGAGCGAATCACCACAAGGATCTCTGTTTAATACACACACAATAATCCCGTAGAAGAGCTCTCATTTATGCTACTGCAAACAATGGAGAAAAAATGACTTAATAGCCCATTTATTTACAAACTACATTCACATAGAATAATTAAAAAGAGTAAAGTTATGTATTTAATTTAATTACCATCAAAGCTTTAATATTAAAAATGATGAGCGAAACACACCAAAGCCACTGGAGGACTGTTGTGAGAGACTAACAGCAAAACAGCTTTGTTATATATTATTTTGTTTTCTTTCCAAAAAAAGAGGAATGAAACACTGGATGCAAAATTTAAAAATAAAAAAGGCAAATTGAAAAGTCAACACTAATTACGTGAACTAATTTAAAAAAAAAAATCACGAGTTCAATCGCTAATAGTTATTTGAATCTACTGACAATCCTACTTTTTTCTTTCTTTTCTCCTGCTTCTCTTTGAAGTGAAGTGGTTGTATACATTCGATAGTCACTGTGACTCTCACTGGCGGTATCAAAGCACACACTGACCCTGGTCAGCTGTTCCTGTAAGTGCTCCCTCAGTGATTCGGGGCATTTATGAAGCTGGCCCTTCAGCTCACTGTACGAATCTCTCAGCCTGGCCAGGACATCCCGCTCAGCTGAGACTTTTGCTTTCTCCTACAAAAACATTACACAAACGTAACATACACACTGGTAAAATACACACGCGGCAAGCCAGTAGTGGTGGAGAGGGGTGAAAACAAAGAGGAAACTGCTTAGATAAAGACACCATGCTGTGTTAAAACAGAGGTTTAGATATGGGGTTGCCATGGCAATCAGAGCCCCTAAATCTGAGCAGAATAAATATTTATTCAGCAGTGAGTTCTACTCAGTAATACTACTATTATTACTAAATATCACCATTTAGCCTCAGGATTGAGCGTTCTGTGATATATGTTGCCTTGATGACATTTACACACATTTTCACACATTTTCTGATGTGTAAATTAATTTATATTACATCTTTTATTATAAACACAGTACACTGACTCCTCTTTATAGTCTAGAAGATGATGGCTGTAATATTATCTACCTTATTTTGCAACCCAGATTTCTGTGCGATTTACTATGAATGTGCGATTCATTAGTAAAAGGTAAAACTACTTACGCTACAAACTAGTGTGTTTATGATTACGATAACGCATTAAAATTATATGATAACAAATACAAGTTTGCGATATCAAGCAGTATAACGGGCTGTTTTTGTACAGCTAAAATAACTGGAAGAGGATAACGCCAGAAGCCTTGCACATTCAAGTTACAAATGGCAGCACCCACTTTTCACTAAAATAAGGTGGAAATTATAGATTTCATTCCAAATAAACTGAATTTTATTGAAAGACTGATACGAAAGTGCCCATTCAAACATGCAGTGTAGTCAGTGTCATTTAGATTAATGAAGAGTTAGATGTCAGGCTGTTAGAAATTAGCATGGTAGTAAAGATGCATCCACAAAGTTTTTCAGGAAAAACAAACAGGAAACAGGGAAGCATGCTTCATAGCCTGTGTTTGTTGTCTGTACCTTCTCTTTCTCCCTCTGAGTTGAATTTTCCACTTCATTCAGTTTCAGCTGAAGTTGATTGATGATCTCCAGCTCTGCCTTCACTTGATCAAGCTCCGCCCTCCGTTCCCCCTGCAGTAATGCCCTCTCCATTTCTGCCTGCCAATAAAACCACACATTCAACAGTCTGTTCACTTCCATATGCTTCTGTTCATATGAATAGCACAGCTCTGCTGATCAGGCAAAATCCTGTATTCACATCGATTTTATTATGCAACACCAAAGATGTTTCTATGCATGACAGATGGTGACGCACTGAAGTAGATGAAGACGACTAGTGATTGAACAGATTTTACAAGTTCTGATGTGAAAATCTACATCTCTCGCTCTCATTCACACAGTTATGACTAAACTGAAGGAAGTTATGTGCACTTTGTAGACACCTCACACAGGCAACAGTCTGTAGGTTTATGATTCAGTCTAACCTCTTGTCTAGACTCCTGTATCTGCTGTTCCAGGTCAGTGACACGAGTCTTCAGCTCGTCCACTCGAACCACAACCCTGAGCCGCTCTTCTTCCAGACATGCTCTCTCCTGCTGCCCCAGCACTGAAGAATCTTCATGCTGAGAAAGCATTTGTCAGTTACAACAAATTGTTTTTGTGCATGTGTGTGTGGTGAGGCCACTCAGACAATGGTTGCAACAAATAAACTCTACCTACATTCTCTACATTCCAACAGTGACCTAAATGAATGAATACCATTTTTCTCTAAAGAAAGGGAGAGAGAAAGCCTGAGAAAGACGTGTGTACAGACAGAGCAGAAGAAATATTAAAAAGTAGGTGAATTCAAAAGGGACTACCAGCAGACCACAAGAGTTAAATGTATGTTTACTTTTCCACTTGCAGTACATACAAACTTCTACAAGTATACCGTTGAGTGTTTTAGCCAAATCTGTCATGTTTTAAATGATAGGCGCATATGCATAATAATATGTGTGCAAATATGTCTGTGTACACATTCAAGCAGTATTGGTGTTGCATAAAATCAAGTCCAAAATTCTAAGACCACTATTTCGCATTTTGATACACATTTTAATGGTAATTTGAGTGAACTTTTTTTGTTGTACAAGCATAATGTATTGACTGACTTCATGATGTTAACATTAATAGTATTATTAAACACCAAAAAACAAATATTATGATAGATTTTACAGTCAAGATAAAAATATTTCAGCAGTAACACATATACATATATATATATATTTTTTTTTTGATTCTGCACCAATAAACAGTTTACCCAAAATTGAAAATTTTGTCATAATTTCCTCATGTTGTTCCAGCAGTTTTGGTTTCATTGTCTATTGTCACTGTCATTCAGGTTTGGAAAGACATTAAGCCTTATAAATAATGACAGAATTTTCATTTTTTGGTGGACTGGAAGAGTCAAATGATCAATTTCACAAATGTACCAGTGACCTAGAAATGGTTCAGAATCTTTAATATTTCTCAATCATTTTGTGTCACAGTGTTTCTTTGTTTTAAAATGATCAAAATCAAAATCCTGTACATTTAAATTAAGTTTTGAAGCTCAATGTGACCTCAGATCTTTGGATCTTAGTGTATTTCTCTCTATGTATGTGTATCAGTCTAATAGTGGGAGTATCCCCGATAGTTTGTGTGCATGAGTATGTGTGTGTTGTACCTCCTGGTGCTGGCTCTCAGTGCTGCTACACTCCTCTTTCAGGTTCTCCTCCTCACTCTCTCTCTGTCTGTGAGAGCTCTGGGCAGGCACACTCGCAGGGTCAGGGCCGGGTCGCCGAACAGAGACCTCCTCCATCCCTGGAAACTGACACGCCCTCCCTGTGTCCACGCCCACTGAGGGGTCGCTCTTATTATACTCGGAACACAAATTCAGGATGGTCTCAAGCCTCTGCCTCTCCTATAAACAAACACACACAAAAAAGAAGATTTCAGCTGTGCATACAGCACAAAAACTCACACAACAGTCTGAAATGATGTAAACACACAGTTAACACTCCCACTTGCTTTTTTAGGAACTTCATCTGGTATGTTCCAAACTAACTGCAACTTGACACCAACAGAACATACTGAAGACCACTTACGACACTGTGTGAGCCCCCTATAACATCCTTCTGGATTCATTCAGCACCTAGCACATTAAACAAGTAAAAATCCTGAACATCTGTGAAAGTGTGACTCACAAATTCACAAAAACTTTCCTTCAACCCAGTTATTGACCCCAAAACCTCTGAGCACACTCACACGACCTCTCACCCGGCTATGATAGTCAGCTGCTGCCATCACTCTACCTACATTTAGTATGTGTGTGTGTGTGTGTGTGTGTGTGTGTGTGTGTATACTATCTGCTTACAGGCTGCCAGAGTCCCGGTGTTCTCTCATAGCTCTAGCCGAACTAACTAGCGCTCTAGGCATTGGGGCTCATTATATTTTACATGGACAATACCCAGCTCTGCTTGGCTAGATGACACCAGTGGCATTACTAAAATAGCATGGCAGGGGACAGCCATCAATTTCAGCTAATCAGATTAGATTTTGATGAAGTAGGGGATTATTTATACAAATATAATTAGCAATAAGACAGGCCTGAGACTCTGACCTCTGAAAATCAACAGAGTATGAGACAAATGCAGTATTTGTTAACTACAAAAGACTGAATATAGCGCACTAGGTGTTCAGTGCTGTAAAAGTCTTTATCACTAAACCATTATTTCACCAGACTAGCCAATAAAATGTCTGGAAACATATGCTCTTCTCTTTTAACGAGGTCTCCCCTGTCAGGAGAGTGCAGACAGAGCACTGGAACAAGTAAACGCAAACTGATGGGTAATGTAGTAACAGCATTCTTCTCCAACAAAAGGGTGTCAGCACAGTTGGTATGCATGCTGAAGATGCCACAACACAGACCAACACAAAGCACAGTGCACTAAACCTCTGTGTGCAGAAGCCGCTTTATGACACGACTGTCGTCTGTTTGGGCACAGCAGCCAAGATGGTGAATTTACTTCATTCTTAGTAGCCTGAAAATGTACTTAAGTGTTAAGCATATCATGCAGCTAGAATTTGCTGTGTGAATTTTTGTGTTAATGAAATAACAGATAAAAAATAGGAGTCTTCCTCACAATTTGTCTTTATTACTCTCTCTCCCAAAAACAAAGTCAATGTCTATGTGAAGAGGGAGAGAAGGGATTTTAAGCAGATTCTTAACCTTACCTAATTAAAAACTTCTGTATTCCAAGTATTCATTAACTGCAGTGGATTTATTGTTTAAACTGATTTTTAGATGTTTTAAACCTGGTAAACAAAGAAAAAAAGCAAAAGTTCTTTCATTCAAAATTTGGTGCCATACCGCCCTCATGTGGTTTATAGTATGAAATGCTCTATTTCCCTAGCTTTCACAAACACACCAACAGGAACAAAAGGCAAAATGACCTCCAAATCTTCAGTGAGCCAGAGAGAAACATCTACACATGCTTTGAAGACAAAGAGTGTTTGTGTTTGTGTGTGGAGCAAAGCAAGTTCTCTACTTGTGCATCATGACCCAAAACACACTTTCTGTTATTGTTCATGCCTGTGTAGTTGTATTTTTCCTATTCATCCTGTGGAAAAAAAAGTTTATAACATGTAAATGTTCAAAAGTTTGGGCTAAGTATGATTTTTATAAAGAAATTAATACTTTTATTTAGTAAAGACATTAAATTGATCAAAAGTGACAGTAAAAAGATTTATAATGCTATAAAAGATTGCAATTTCAGATAAATAATGTTCTTTTGAATGTTCTATACATCAAAGCATCCTGAAAAAACAAGCAGCACAGCTGTTTTCAGCATCGATAATAATAAGATTTTTTTTTCTTGAGCAGTAGCCTATTCTTAAACAGTATCAAAATGATTTCTGAAAGTTTGTGAACCTGAGGAATAGAATAATGCAGAAAATTTAGCATTGCTATGACAGGAATAAATTACATTTTAAAATAAATCACAATAGAAAATGGTTATTGAAAACTGTAATAACATTTCACAGTATTACTATTAGTATTAAATGCAGCCTTGGTGAGCATAGGAGACTTTCAAACCCTACATTTTGAATGTAGTTAACAATTTTGTTTAAGTGCTGGGTTAACACTTGATGTTAAATGTAATATCTGGTTTCTAAAGGACACCAGTTGAGAACCACTGTTGTTAGGCATACAGCTGTCTAGAAAATGTATGTGTGACTGTGTGTGTGTGTGAGAGAGAGATAAAAGGTAGGTGGAGCACAGAAATACTACAGCAGAACAGAGAAGAAACATTTTCAAGCCAACTGGGCCATGACCTAGAACTGAGTAAACACAGACACGTGAGGGGATTTAAGAGTAAATATGACATTACCCCACGAGCAATATTATCTTTCGTCAGGATTAAAAGAAAAGATCAGATTCCTAATGCCTTTTCTCTTGTTTGTAATTCACTTCTTGCTTTCGTTTTTTTTCTTCTTCCCATCTTCAATCCCATAATGGGTGATTAAACGCATCTTAACACTAGCACGCTGCGAGGTCACACCTCTGAAATGTCATTTTTTGAAGCTAGCAATCAATGTCTGTGTATTTGATGGCATTAGGATGGAGATTAGTGCTAAATACAGCTCAGCTGTGCTTGGATGTGGCACAAGTCCTCTCAAAAGGTGATACTAACCTAAGAGCAGCTTTAAAAAGAGCATTCAGCTCCTTTTGGACAAAAACTAGCACTACCTTTCAAGTTGCCACACTATTGGACAGAGCTGTGCTGTAACCATGACAACAGTGCCAGACAGACCAGAGACCACAGGACAAAGTTGAACCCAAACAGAGTGAAAACGTGTACATAATACACCTAATGTTCCTGCCATTGTCTCGAAATGCTGACCGGAGACTTATTTTGGAAAATGACTTCCTATCCTGTATTAATTCAGTCTCATAGTAAATGTCCTAAAATAGTTTTTCTCGAGGGAATAACAAGAACTTGTCTTCTCTGTGGCTGCCGCATATAATTAGGCTTGTGTGAGTATTGTATTTTTAAGAAAGGTTACAGTACTTCATCATAAAAATGCCATTAAGGAGTTGGTTAGAGGCACTGAAGATGTATATAATTTCAGGGATAAATAAGGTAGTGAGTAACAAAGATGATGAATGGCAATTCCATATGGGAATTTGAGATGCACCCAAGGAGCGTCTGGGGTTTTTAATAGGTTTAAATGAGAGAGATGATGTCTATGCGTGGTTAATTTAGGGGCTATGGTGGAGACGAATGTTTAGGCTGTTAAAGGAGGACAGTATGTGTGTGTGCATGAGGAGGAGGGCAGCTCAAAGCACTGAGATTGTGTCGGGTAAATATAGTCTTTGGGCAACCACACGTTCTGCACATAAGCTTTTAAAAAGTCCTCAGGAATTTACATCCGCGTGTTATTCTTGACTGCTCTATGTCTTTACCAGAAAACTGTCTCCATATAAACTCCACCCGCTGAACTCTAAATCCACTCCAAAAGCCAATGACACTCAAAGCCTCATTAAACAAGTACTCTCATCAGTCCTCTACAGCAATCTTTATCCACTCTACTGCATTCACTTAGACAATCTATGACTTTATTAGTACCAGAACTCATATTTAGATTTAATTCAAAAAGTGAAAAAACACTTCAGCATATCTCACAGCAGCATTAGGGCATCTGGATCAAATTCTTCCCATTGAAAACAAGTTAAGAGTTTGGATACAATGGACTCAATTTATGTCTCATGAACTTAAAAAACCTTTGATCTAAAGAATTTCGCTTAAATGACTGAAATTAGTTTTGAAGATAAATTATTTACAAAACTAAGATTTACATGTGTTTTAATAAAAAAAAAGCCAAAAACCTTAAAATAAAATGTCAAAATATAATTTTGATTTAACATGGAATAACCTGCATTAATGGATCAAAATAAAGTAAAACAGTGGTATTGTCAAGTGTTATTACAATTTTAAATAACTGTCCCATTTAATTATAATTTTTAAATGTAATTAGTTCCTATGATTGTGAAGCGGAATTTTCAGAAGTCATGACTTCAGTACTGAAATACTATTTTTTTTTAAACCATAATGCATTTTTTCAGGATTCTGTGATGAATGGGATGTTGAAATGAACATAATTTATTTGAAATAGAAACCTTTTGTAACATTATAAATGTCTTCACCGTCACATTTGATCAATTAAATGCATTTTTGCTAAATGTATTAATTTTTTTTTTTTTTTTAATTCCTGACCCCACACTTTTAAATGGTAGTTTACCTCCATTTTGTTATTTCATAGTTTGATGGTAAAACTAGTACTTCATGAGTAAGTGTGTCCAAACTTTTGACAGATACTGTAAATATACACATGCTCAGACATACCAGCCTCTCCATTTCCTGCTCACGCATCCTTTCCTCTCTTTGCCAGCGATGGTACTCCAGCAGGTCTTCCTCTTTGTCGCTGACCTCTGAAATGCTGTTCTTGCGTTCCCGTGTACGCGGCTGAACCTGCCGAGGCTCCCTGGGGTTCTTTCTCTGGTTGCGGGGACTAGTGAGAGGAGACACACCTGTCTGAGAGCCTAGAGCTGGAGTGAGACCCCACTTCTGCTTACCGCAAGACTGGTCCTTCAAAAGAGCAGATACAGGAGATGGACTTCTGGCATGCAATCTCGTATTTCCTGCTTCTTCCTCAGCTGTGGCTCGTCGTTGGAGACGAGGACTCTCTGGTACAGTCCGACCACGAGAGGTCAAAGGAACACCGGGTAGAGCTCCAGGAAGAACTGGCACTCCAAGGATCCCTCTGCGTGCTGTGGACGGGCTGAGAGGAGGAAGTTCACGCATGCTAGATGGTTCTACACCACGACGGGATGACTGGGGACTGTCTGGAGGAAGGAGTGCATGTGAATGGGGCTGAAGACTGGAAGAAGTTTCTTGGACTGATGAGCCAGCACTGGATCTGGGGCTAGATGATCCTGTTGAGGACGAAGAGGTGAGTCTAGCATTGACCTGTCTGCCTAAATCTCCAGATGCAAATGAGACAGACCC
>JAUZSZ010000088.1:10339238-10350272 GCA_034780575.1 Labeobarbus marequensis
GTCTGTTTGGCATATTAATGTAGAAACACAACTGAAAAGGAAAACAGCAGAAAGCCCCAAAGATCTTTTTTCTTTTACAAAAAGAGATGTTAGACAGCATGTTTGGGTGTGACTGATAGCAGGAACGGTTCACGCAGAGACACAGAGCAGTGGAAAGAAAAAAAAGGGCAAGGTCTCTAACTTGAGCACCTCTTGCTATTGTCAAATATGAGCATCTAGTGCACGATTAAATAGAAAAACAATGCAAAAACAGTGCAGTGCAAAAACGTATTCTGTGTGAATGGCCCCTTTCTTGATTGCTGTTCTCTTTTTATGTTCCAAGAAAAAAAGAAAGTCATATGTGTTTGGTGAACTGTACTTTTAACAAAAGGTCAAATTCATGAAAACCAGCTATGGTTTTCTATTTACATATATATTATATTCTTGGCCAATATTTTCCTACCAAACAGTTCAGAAGTAAGGAGAGATTACCTAAAAAATATGGTATTTATTTCAGAACACCACATTTATTGCTGCTGTATTTGTTTACTGTGCTGTAAAATCGTAATAAACGTATGTGTATGTGTATGTAGGTATGCACACACACACACACACACACACACACACACACACTAATGTTACTGCACAATAATGACTGTAGTGACTACTTTCACCATTTGCGCCCAAACTAAGGTTACCATAGTAACCTTTTTGCAAAGGTTGCAAAGACGTGTTCTTATCGAAGAGATTTACAATGTTTCGTGTTAGTATTACCACCTGTCCTTAAAAGTTTAAGCAGTTAAGCAAACTGACTAAGCATTTCGGTGAAAGTGTGATATTCAATGCCTGTCCTGAAACCGGAGAAGAGCACAAC
Organism: Labeobarbus marequensis; assembly: GCA_034780575.1. Taxonomy (NCBI): domain Eukaryota; kingdom Metazoa; phylum Chordata; class Actinopteri; order Cypriniformes; family Cyprinidae; genus Labeobarbus; species Labeobarbus marequensis. Next base: position 10,340,092 of record JAUZSZ010000088.1, read on the forward strand.
TTCTTCCAGAAAACTCAGATCGGTTGCAGAGTCTAGTCCTGTGTGAAGCCTGTCTCATACAAACCCGCTCCGATTCTGTCACATTACTGACAGTCCAGGGTATTCTGGGTCAGTACAGCACTGCAACGTCGAAATAGCTTATCATGACCCATCTAGCGATTCATTTCTATTCCCTTCTTCTTGACAGCTAATCTAAGTTTATATTCAATAATGGTGTTCATATCAAATTACGCATGTTTACGTCCCCCTCACTGGTCTCCTTTCGAAAAGCTGTGTTTCAAAGCTTATTGAGCTGCCTACCATAGACAGCATGACTCAGATCAGTCAGTTCAGCTGACTCGAAACGAGCCTACGATGAACAAAAATGCTGGACGCGCATATATGACGCCGAATGTATATACAGCATTTAAAAAAACAGAAAGGAAATATTACCGATCAGATGAGAAACACCGTCTTTGAACGCAGACTAGCTACAGATCACCAGCTCAATGGCTACATCATGTCTTCGTAATTTCAGCACCAGTCTTCAGGTCCAAGCATCTTCTACGATCAAACCTGAGTTGATCGGTACATGGCCTCCGTTTCGTGAATCTTTAGCGCGCTACATAAAACCACACATTTATAATATCCTGCGCTGTCAACTCAAGAGAAAATGTGCCCCCTCCCACCGTCGGTGTCGGATGGTCTGTAATGGTAACGCGCAGGAACAGAACAGTCGAGCTGTCAAATAGTGTAGCAACACAAACACACACCGCGTACGCACTGCACGTATTTAAAGAGACACGCACACCCTCTTGAGCTGCCGAAACCGCGCATGCGCAGTGCGCACATTCCCTGCCCGCGCGTCACAAAGCGCACTCGCTGATGTTTGTGACGATTTACATTATGTCATAAATTTAAGAATATTATGTTCCTTTTGTCATCACTTTTAAGATACAAGTATCCATTTATTTTGTGTTTTGGGCTAATTTCTCTAATTCTAGATCAGCCAATTTCTGTATAAGCCAAATTGTACTCTCTTCATATTACGTTTAGAATTATTTTATTACTACTCTAGCAAAATTTTACATTCATAATGTACATTTTCAAATATTGTATGAATATAAATACATTTTATAAATTTATAACATATTCAAATATTTATATTACATCATACACACACACAAACACACACACACACATATATATATTATTAAACTATTATATTATTTTAACATGCTTTATTATGCTTTAATTTCAATGTACCGGTATTGTAATGTATTTTCATGTATTGTAACCATCTTATAATATTTTGTGTATTGTCTTTATGCTTGTAAGTGTTGTGTTCACTGACTGTTGTAAAAAAAACACATAGGGTTATTATATGATATTATAATAGAGTGAGTTGTATGAGCTAATACAATTTTTAAGGCAAAAATGAAAATGTATGGCTATATTAAATAGACTATTTTTAAAAAGACAAATAATAATAATAATAAGACTTAATGTTGTTGTTGTGTTGTTATTTGGTATTTCTAAAAATCAGAGTCATGTCACAAAACATAACTGTTAATTTAAGCGACGGAATCAGAATGTTAACTTACTACACCGAAAGTGAGACCTTTAGCGTACTATTCATTTTGTTTCCGGTTGTGTTACGCCTGCAAAGGTTCGACTGAAAACAAGATGATAACAAATATATTTACGCATTTCTCTGATAAAACACCTACCTGAGACTACCTTGTGTGTAGCAGTATTGCGCTTCGAAGCTTTTATTGACGTACCAACAGTTTATGAGAGTAAAATAAGCAAGTTGTTTTAATGTAAATATTCGGCGGACGGATTATGTTGACGGAAGTACACGTGGATTTTGTGACGAGATCAGAGCCAAACCTGTACAGTAAACTGATACATCTATCACATTTTTTCCGTCAAAGAAGCTTACGAGTAACTAGTAACTCATAACCTGAAGCGGAGCCTATTTGGCCAGGATTCTTTTTATCGCTTGACTGTAATTTACCCGAGTTTATGAAAGTCTAGCTGTCATCATAAAGCCAACGAACTGCCGTCCATTGATTCAGTACTTTTGTATAAAAACGGTTCGGTCGATTAGAAAACAAGCAAATTGTCATTTATGCGCGCGATTTCATTCAGCGATGTCTACAGCCATGTGGTCTATAGCAGTATTTGAAATGTAAACCAATTTTTGTCAGCCTCGAAGAAACTTAAGCCAATGATAGCTACACTATGGAAATGCAATGTAAAAGTTTTGAATGTTGCTGACAATAATCGAGCGCTGTTTTCAACTAGATACATATAACTGTTATATAGTACAGTAGATATAGTATATTGTATTTTCATGTCGTGTTAGTCCATGGAGAAGATGTCTCCAATCCCTGCCCTTCCTCTTATCATCAACTGTTGTATGTCTGCACTTGGGTGCATTGCAACAGTCAAACTTATTCCTGCTTTTAAGGATCATTTCATATCTGCCAGACTCTATGGCATGGACCTAAATAAAACCATCAAGAAAGAGGTGTAAGTGGTTGAATTTTACATCAGATGTGTGCATTGCAATTCGATGTCTGGAACATGAATTTAACACCTGTCTCTTTTCCTTATTAACCAGGCCTGAATCGCAAGGTGTAATCAGTGGCACAGTCTTCCTCATCATTCTCTTCCTCTTCATCCCTGTCCCCTTCCTCCATTGCTTTATGGGAGAGCAGTGCCAACGGTTCCCTCACAATGAGGTGGGATAATTAACACATTTCAAGAATTCACCACTTACTGATCTGTTTGGGTTCAGTTTTTTTTGAAGGAAATTAAAGTGGCATTAAATTAAAATTGACAGTAGAGACATTCATAATGTTACAAAAGTAATCACAAATGTGTAACATTGGTAATAAGAAATGTCTCTTGAGCAGCAGATCAGTATATTATAATGATTTCTAAAGGATCATGTGACACTCAAGATTGTCACTGATCACAGGAATAAATTATATTTTAAGATATATTAATGTAGAAAACATACATTTACAACATTGCTGTTTTTCCTGTATTTTTGATCAAATAAATGAAGCCTGGGGGAGCATAAAACACTTCTTTCAAAAAAAAAAAAAACTTGGACACAAAACTTTTGAACAGTAGTGTATGTTTTTAGACAAAAACGAATTTGCGCCTTAGCTTTTAATGGCCTTTTTAACTGAGAACCTTCACAGCTATACATGCCAGTCATCATAACTATGGCATTTGTGCATATGTCCATGTAGTTTGTGCAGCTGATTGGTGCTTTGTTGGCCATCTGCTGCATGATATTCCTGGGCTTTGCTGATGATGTTCTGAATCTGCGATGGAGACACAAGCTACTGCTGCCCACTATGGCCTCCCTGCCTCTACTCATGGTCTACTTCACTAACTTTGGCAACACTCTCATCGTCGTGCCCAAACCTTTCCGTGTCCTGCTGGGGATGCATCTGGACTTGGGTGAGTTTGACAGTCTGGTGCTCTACATTTGATTTTATTGCCCTCTTGTTTGATATGTATGATTGTTGATATTCTCAGCATTTTTATACAATGTGTTCCAGGCATTCTGTATTATGTGTATATGGGAATGCTGGCTGTATTCTGCACAAATGCCATCAACATCTTGGCTGGTATCAATGGCATTGAGTCTGGGCAAGCTCTCTTCATATCGGGCTCCATCATCCTCTTTAATATACTGGAACTCAATGGTGAGGGGAGGGTTTCTATTCAACCTGTTTTATCAAATTTTCCACCTGCATAATTTATACCATTTATATATACACAACTGTTCAAAAGTTTAAAATAATATTTTTTATGTTTTTGAAACAAGTCTGTTATGGTCACAAAGGGTGTATTTATTTGATCAGTTAAAAATAGTACTATTGTGAAATAACTGTTTTTTATTTGAATATATTTTGAATGTAATTTATTCCTGTGATGGCGAAACTCAAATCTTAGAAGCCATTACTCCAGTCTTCAGTGTCAAATTCTATTTAATTTGTTGAAAGCTCTCCGACACTGTTTGATTTTTATTTGAATAAGTCTGTAGATATATTCTCTAACTTATATTGTTTAACTGATCTTTGATGAATGTTTTTTCTTTCAGGAGACTACAGGGATGACCATGTTTTCTCTCTGTACTTCATGATTCCCTTTTTCTTCACCACATTAGCCCTCTTCTACCACAACTGGTTTGTTAAATATATTGCTTTTCGATCATCTTTACTTACTTTAGTTTAAGACAGCCCATTAAAATGCTGAACTGAAGTTTGACTTCAGCACTGTTAATAATCTTAACATCAAGCACTCCTATTTTTGAACCTATGATAAACCTTTGAATATCTTTTATCAGGTACCCCTCCTCTGTGTTTGTGGGAGACACTTTCTGTTACTTTGCTGGAATGACGTTTGCAGTGGTTGGGATACTCGGCCACTTCAGTAAGACCATGCTGCTTTTCTTCATCCCCCAAGTCATCAACTTCATTTACTCTCTGCCTCAGCTGTTTCACATTATTCCCTGTCCCAGACATCGCCTGCCTAGGTGGGTTATTACACTAACATTTTAAAATCAAACTATAACATAGTGAAGTGTTAAACTCTTTAAGTAACTTTTTCACTCATGATTTATTTGTAATCAGAGTTTTATACATGCTTTACTTTAGATTTCAACAGTGTTCCCTGAACATTTACATCATAGATAAGGCTAAATGAAATGGTTATGAGCGCTTGACCTCTGAAACTGATTAATGCAGGTTACAGTCTGACACAGGAAAGCTTGGCATGAGCTACTCCAAGTTCAAACAGAAGGACCTGGGCAAATTAGGGCAACTTATTCTGAAGGTAAACATTCATGCCACTGTCAGTATTTATCATTATAAATAGGTTTAGGAATGTTTGTTTAAAAGGAATGTTATAGTGCTGTCAAACGATTAATCGTGTTTAATTGCATCCAAAATAAATGTTTTTGGATGCATAATATATGTGTGTGTTCTGTGTATATTTATTATGTAAATATAAATGCACACACATACAGTATATATTCTGAAAATATTTACATCTATATTTATATTCAAATAATTTATATTATAAATAAATATATTTAATAAATAAAAATAAAATTTTTCTGAAATATATACATGCAAGTGTGTGCATGTATATACTGTATACATAATAAATATACACAGTACACATACATATATTGTGTAAACAAAAATGTTTATTTTGGATGCGATTAATTGTTTGACAGCACTGTTATTTTTGCAACAAAAGATACAGGAGCATAACCTATATGGTATCCCCTGTGTCTTTGAATGTGATTTCCTCTTTTATCCTGCAGGTGGCAGAAATGTTATGGCTTCTGGATGTGCGTAGAGGGCTGGAAGGAGATGATGAGTTTATTGAGTGTAACAACATGACCCTTATCAGCCTGGTACTGAAAGTACTGGGACCTACCCATGAGAGAAACCTGACTGTAATCATGCTGTTAATACAGGTAAATCCCTTGAATTTATTACAGGGTTGAGAGGCTAGTGTACTATACTATGGTTATTTCAATTCAAAGTGCTTTGAAACCGTAAAGAAGGTTGATATTTGGCATTACAGCCTGACTAATGTATGAGAAGTGCATCTTTCTGGTCATTATCATAAGGCCCCCGTTAGTCACAACAATATTCAAATGCTCCCTAGCTGTAGTGTTGTTTTCAAAACTTACTTTACTCTATGGGCACTCAAAGTTTCTGTAAATTTTTATGAAAAAAATTGTATTAGTTGAATCTTCTTCAGGGTTTCAACTATTCCAGTTTTAAGGATTTTTTTAAAAAGTATTTCTCTCATCTCTTTCTCTCTCTGATAAAATACTTTAGAAATTGTCATCTAGTCAAATGTATATTCATTGTAAAAAATGACCATGGCGTTTTTAAGATTTGATTAATTTATGACTTTTCCAGGTGTAGAAATCACATTTTCAAAATGAGGTTACCTCATGTATGCAGGTTTTGAAAGAATAAATAAATTCTTTAAAGGAAATTGATGTTTTGGTGGTTTGAAATGATATTATATTTGTTTCTCAGGTCTTGGGAAGTGCCGTGGCATTTGGAATCCGATATCATCTTGTGCGTCTGTTCTACGACGTCTAGACCACTCAAGCTCCTGAGAGACTTTACAACCTGCTGCTTTCATTTGAAGAAAAAAAACTGAAACAAAACTGATAGTTGTAAGATTGATTACTATACTGCCTGTCCTCTATAAAGTATGGAATCTTGATAGTACACATTGTATTCAAGCTTCTCTGTCTATATATCTGCATGAGAAGGGACAGTCTACACATATGCCCTTAATTGTCATCGAGACATGAAAGCTCTGTAGATAATGAACAATGTCTATAAGGATTTCCAATAATTGTGGTTGACCAGAAAAGAAGGTTCTATTTTGAAAGATTGTGAAACTGTTACATTCAGGGATATTTTAGGAAGTTGGTGAAATTTTTGAAATCATTTCTGAAAGATTACTTGATATATGCAGTTATATTTTTTTTGTGTCAGACTTAATATTATGCTTTTGACTGATTTAAATAAACCAATGTGACAATGGACCACACTAGCTTCCGGAAAGGAAAACGTGCTCTATATTTATACTGTTTTATAGATCTTGTGTATTTTATGTTTTATATTTATACAGTTCTCATGCGGTATTCAGACCAGAAGTCAAATATAACCCAAACATTAATACTAATACAAAGCACTCATTTTTCAATTATTTACTGTGAGGGTTTTCCAGGTTTTTATATACCAAGGACAGTCCCCTTCCTAAAATACAAAGGCAGCTGTTGAGTTTCATATATAATAACCCTTTTAAACAATAGTAAGTGTAGTATTTTAATAAGAACATTGTGTTTTCAAAAGTAAATGGCTTTTATTTGCCATTGTAATAAAATAATAGTAAACTGTTAAAATAATTAATTGATATCACAGTTTATAGCCTATATTCTCTGTCTTCTCATGCTCTCGTCCAGAGAACTAGGATTTTTCGCTTCTCTTGATATTTATTTGTATAAATATCGTTCCAATTCCAAAGCAGACTTACTTTAAGTATTGCCATACAGCAAGTAAAACTCTTTTTTTAGGGTTGTAAGACAGACATTACCACCACTGAATACAAAGTGCTAATTGAGCTGCGGAACACTTGAAACAGTTTAGGTGTAGGAGGGAATGATAATTGTGATGTACTGCTAGTCTGCAATTTGATTGGCTGAGATTTGAACGCGATGCCGCAAAGGTGAATTCTGATTGGTTTGGTTATTTCGTGGGGAAAAAAGTAAGGAAATGTTTGAAGTATTTGCAAAAGGTGAGTTATTTTTCAGTCTTTTTAACCAACTGCTGACGCATTCCCTTACAAAATATTGAATGAAAACACATTCAATTATTCTAAAACGGAGCAGTTAAAAAGCCACTAGTCAACAAAATGGAGGCGGAGTGTTAACTTGCCTTTTTGTTTTGCTAACCAGCTATGTGTCATGCTAGGTAACAACTTTGTCTATGATTTAATAAAACTGCTAGCTGTACATTTGGTGATAAAGAAGTTTTAATGTGTTGGAGGTAATCTTTTTAACGCAGTTCATATAGTGAATGTGGTTGTTTATTGCCAAACTGGTAGCTCTGGACAGATAGCTCGAGCTGCGGTGTGCAGAACAAACTTAGTCAAATTAGATCTCGCAAATGACTTTACCATGTGTTTCAGAAGACTGGGGGACCACAGAGTGTGCTTTACATTCAGTGCTGCATGATGCCCCCGTCGGGTAAACGCGCCCTGCGCAGAGAGGAGCTACAGCTGGAGCTGGCGTGTGAGTGGGGCTCCTGTCAGGAGATGTTTGACAGGATGCAGGAGTTTTGCCAACACGTGGAGAAACATTATAAAGCTACCGTGGACAGTGAGACAGAAATACCAGGTACGTCCAACCCTTGAAAGTGTCAGGTGTCAGTGTTGATCTGTCTTGTAATGGAAGCATTTATTTACTTATCTTTCTTGTCTTAAAGCGATAGTTCACCCAAAAATGAACATTCTCATCATTTATTCAACATCATATTGCTCCAGCGTTTTTTATGGAACACAATAGGAAAAAGTTTGAAGAATATCTATTGCATGCATTGAAAATGAAAGGTGACTGCGGATGTCTTGCACTGACTTGGAACATATGAGTATGAGTCATATGGACTACTTCTAATGACTTTTTAAATAAAACAACAAAAAAAACCTTCTATAATGAAACTAAAGTTTAAAAGAAAAGCTAACTCAAAACATTTTTTAAAAACTCTCAATATAATTAATACTTAAACAGCACTGCTTTGGAAGCCTCCTCTTGCTGCAGTTGTGACATGTAAAGTTATTGTGTACAAATGAGTAAAGATTCAGTTTTAAGAATAAACATACCATACATTGCAAAATATATTAATATTTCAGGACCATATAATATCAATTCTGGTGTGGTGTGTTCAAAAGAGACTATTAGTGCTGAGGATTTGCACATAACATTTCTTATTTCTTCATCTATTCTACGTTGCATCAATAGTCACTAGCACATTTTATGCACTGTTCGTCTGTCTGTATTAATGTTACATCAGTGGAGGATCGTTGAGTGTTGAGACATAGCACGCGTCTCAGCTCAAGGTTTCTGGCAGTTAGAGTCCCCGAGGCGCTGACTCCATTGGCCTGATCCATAATCAATACTTGGCTTGTCTGCATGTTTTACAGACGAGGAGCATAACTGTCTGTGGAGAGACTGTGGCTTCTGCTCAGTGGAAGGAACTGCAGAGCTTCTCAGACACATGTTCTTCCATTGCTACCACACCAAGTTGAAGCAATGGGGTCTTGCTATACTCAAGGGCCACAGCGACATGGGTGCCTGTTCGGTTGGCCTCCATAACCGCAACATTGTGCCTGAGGTCCAGGAGAACTTCCTTTGTCTTTGGGAGCACTGTGAGGTATGGAAGCAATCCAAAGCATTTTCCTTTTTTAAGTAGATTATATGTTACTGTATGTGGCTTGTCAAATCAGGTTTATTGAGGCGTGAAGAATAAGTGGGAGAGTTTTTATTCTGTTGCATGTATTGTGTTTGGAAGTGCTTAAAAATAAAGTGCTGAGCTGATAAGCGTGTTTGTGTTCAGATGTCTATGGATAATCCAGAGTGGTTCTACAGACATGTGGAGATGCATGCCCATTGTCTTGAGGCTAAGGAAGAGAATGTGTTGTTCTGTGGCTGGAAAGGTAAGAAACAACTTCAAGGCCCCTCCATTGTTCACGACAATATTTGAAAGCCCTATGATTTTTCTAGTTATTTGTGGTTTAGTGGAGAAGCATTAATGATAAGGGTTTAAAAAATGATTAAAGTGCCCCTATTATGGTTTATGAAAGGTTATTTTGGTTTTGGGAGTCCCCAACAACAGGTTGACATGCAGGTTGACAATGAAAGTGTTTTTTGAAAATGTTAAAAAACACTTTCATTGTCTTATAATATGCATTTATGTTTACCTTTTTGCTCAACAATTCATTTTCCAAACCCTCCTTTGCGCATCACTAATCTGCGGTGATTGGTCGATTTAATTTCCTTTTTATCATGCCTGTAATGCCTGATAAAGCAACATGTGTGAGCAGTGCTGCTTTGTGTACAGCGTTACCGGGGAAAAAGCTATTTTTACCAAGCGGCACCTGGTGGCAATGAATGAATTTGCGTTTTCTTTCAGACCAACGCAAAAAATCAAGTTTTTCCAGGTCTGCTTGGGCAATATGCTAATGTTTCATGTTGACATCAATTTGAAACGGCTTGGGATTTGTTTTAAAAACAACTAATTTCAATGATTCAGAGTCGACTCTTTCTTTTGAGAGACAATAACTTTATACATGGTGGACTTTCAGAATTAGAACTTTGCAGGATGTTTTCATTCACTTAGAGCTGTTTTACACACCGCATGAAAGGTAATTTTCAAAAATCCATAATAGGGACACTTTAAAATTCGAGCTAATCATAACTATAAAAATGTACATTTGTTATAACATGACTTTTCCAGATCCAAAAATCACACATTTAAAAATAGGCTACCTTATATATTCAGTGGGAACCCTAATTGTTAAAAGAAAAAAAAAAATCTAAAATAAATTATTGTACTTTTTTTTTTTTATTGAGGCCC
>JAUZSZ010000088.1:10401417-10412489 GCA_034780575.1 Labeobarbus marequensis
TATATATATATACACACACACACACAAGTTATAGCGATAATGGCCAAACAACATTTTTTTTGTAAAAAAAAAAAAAAAAGAAAAAAGAAAAAGAAAAAAAATTTTGTTACGCAAATATATATCTGCTGCTGTATTATATAAATGCTTTTTCAATGTTAAGAAAAAACAAAACAGTATAAGGTAAATGTTATTTCTATTGCCTTTAGCTTGGAAATCATGTAAATATCAAGTGGAACTGGACTATGAATTTATCAGTGTTAACAGTACTATTTATATACTATAAGTATTTAATAATAATTTTAATCAGCTTTTATTTTTATATTTTCAGTTTTAATATCAGTTTACTAATATTGTTATGCAAATTTGTGATTTTTAGTTTTTTTTTTCTTTCTTTCCTTCTAGTGTCATTTTTTTTTATTTTAGTTTTAGTAATTTAACTACTTTATTTATTTCAGGTCAAATTTCAATTTTTTTTGCCCATTATTTTTATTTTATTTTATAGTAAGTTTACTACTTTATTTATTTCAGGTAAAATTTCAATTTTTTTACCCAATGGTTTAGTTTAGTTTAGTTTAGTTTAGTTTAGTTTAGTTTAATTTAATTTAATTTAATTTAATTTAATTTAATTTAATTTAATTTAATTTAGTTTAGTTTAGTTTAGTTTAGTTTAGTTTAGTTTAGTTTAGTTTAGTTTAGTTTTATTTTATTTTGTTTTTGTTTTTGTTTTTGTTTTGTTTTGTTTTGTACTTAAAAGAAAATGTTTTGACTATTAAGTAAATAGTAAATCATGGTCACTCCGACAGTGGTTGAGTATTTATGTGAACTCAAGGCCATGGGATCTGTTCATTTATTGAGGACAAAATACAGCCAGTCTCTATGGGATCATTTCTGTGTATTTATTACATTACTAGTTTTTAAAATTAGTAATGTGTAAAATTGACTTAAGAACTAAGTGATGTACTGAATGCAGTGACGTGATTCATCTTGCCGTTCTTGACATGCGCTGTACCTCGATATAAAGCTGATTGTCAACAATAAAAAAAAAATTCCTAGTTGACTGGCAATAGATCGCAGCCTCAGTATTGTCAACAAGGCAAACATCCAAAGCATAGTTTGCTAAAATGTTTAATCCAAGCCTATCAAGCAAAGGCAAACGCTATTTTGATTATTTTTGGCTAACAAACATCACAAGTTCTCACTATGGATGACCAACATAAAGTATAAACGGAAGTCAGAGCAGATGAGCTATAGCCACATTTTCTGAGTCAAGATCTGTTTGTGAAATCCCGTGGTTAAATGTAATCTTTAAAGCAAAATGACTGATCTTGACTCAGAACTAGGAATCTGTGTTTTTATCCAGGAATTTGAGGTGTGTTTGGCCTCGCTGTGAGGTTGTCAACATTTCATGTTCCTCTATCTCTCATTACTTTAGTTGCAGTGCTATGGGACACCATGGAGCTGACAGAGTAAGTAATGTTTTTATGACTCATGTCCCTTCATAGACACACATCCACATGGACTGTAGCTTTTGACTTTGTGCTTTCTGCTTTGATAAGTGTGCACATGGACAGACACACCTCACCTTATGGCTTCATCTGAGTGTATTATCTAAAAAAGTGTCAGTGAAGTACCTGTGTGGTGGGATTATTGACTTGTTTATGGTTGTGCACTGTATCTCATTGGCTGTTGTGTACAGAACTTATCAGAGGGCATAAACTAAATCATTAACCTGTTCCTATATTCACTAAGGAGGTTTACCTTCAATCCCAAGGAGGGAATAGACAATCCAGCTATGGTGACTGCAGATGATACAGGTTAGTGTGTTTTTCGTTATTAATAGTTTTAGCTGTTATGTTGCAATTAAGGATTTCAATCATTTTATTGTATTATTTATCATTTCTTTTTATTTTTATATTCCTGTTTTTACTCATACCACAAAGGAAGTTTTGTACACCAGGGTTTCCCAAGCTGGATTTCACAAACCCCTTGGGGTTCATGAGGGAACTGCAGGGGGTTTGTGAGATGATGAAAACTAATAATTTAATCATAAAAAAATAAAGAACTCAAATAAATACATACTTAAAATACAAAGCAAAAATAATATACTAACTAAAATAAATACTGTATTTACATATCATGTGGCCATTAACCAACATCAGAGAACCACAAACATGCAAACATGTTGTTAAATGATTCAAATATTAACTTAAAATCTCATGGTAAATATTTAGATCCAAGAGATTTGGCTAACAAAAAACGCTTGGGAATCCCTGGTCTATAGCACAGGATTATTATATCATCAGAGTAACAAATAGATTATAGTATACCGTAAAGTACTGTGCAGTTTGTCATTTAACTCTAGTTTTGGCTGACAGAGGCTGTGTCAATGCCCTCGCCACGTGTGTGTGTGCTGAAGAAGGAAGAAAGAGAAACCTTTGGCTTCCGTCTACGTGTGGAAACAGGGCAGCAGGGTCACATAATTAGACAGCTGGATTCACTGGGAGTGGCAGAGAGGAGTGGGATCAAGGATGGGGACCGCTTGCTTGAAGTCAATGAGATGTTTGTTGACAATGTGGAACACATCAAGGTGCGAGATCATGACCTTTATTTTGTAATTACTGAATGTTTTTACGCACAAGCTATAAGCATCTGTTTTTTGTTTTTGTTTTGTTTTTTGTCAGGCTTTGTAACAGAGTGTTTTATTATGTTTGTTTCGCTCCCAGGTGGCACACATGATTCAGGTGAGTGGATCACACTTATGTTTCCTGGTGTTAGATGAAAAGGCCTACGAGCAGGCTGTGTTTGAGGGTTGTGACCTTAGAGAGCTGGCTAAAGCTAGTCGCGGGGAAGGATGGACGCCTCCTCGTCTCTGCCACATCACGAGAGATGCACCTGGCCTGGGCCTTAACATACAGCCAGTGGAAGGTTAATAATGCAGTAATTTCATATATACATATAAACAATGTAAAAATCAGCCCTTTCTGTAATGCCGTTATAGAAATACTCTCTTATCTGTGATATAGGTGAGAAAGGCAAATTCACAGTAAGGCCAGTGAAAGGAGGTGCTGCAGAGAGAGCAGGAGTGAAGAAAGGAGACCGGCTGATTTGGATAGATGGTGCCATGGTCTCTGAACTCTCACACTCTGCCATCAGCAGAATGGTAAACATGAACTTGCTTTAGATAAATATTACAGGATGGCATATTGTTACCTGTATGTTGTACAGCTTAACCTCATGTTTCATCAAGTGATATAATGTCAGTATGCAATTGTATAATAAAATCTGCTTTTTATCTTAAAATATACTAATAACCACCATTATAGAATTTTTAGATATTTTGACTAGAAACAAGACAAAAATACTAAGTAAGATAAGCCATTTTTTGCAGTGCATTTACAGTGCCGCACTACAATAAACATTAACTAAATAAAAGAAAATGTAAGAATAACACCATAATGTATGTTACTGTTTACAAAAAGAAAAAAAATTAAAACATAATTAAATAATCACCATGTGTTGTGTCACGCAGTGACCTCTGGGAATGTCGTTTTATTAAATTTTACTTTATTTTACAGTAAAATTACATAATGCAATGTTAAATCATTTACAGTTATTCACTCACAATTAACTATTTAACAATCTGCAGTGACAAACTCATGTCATGAGTAGCATTTAGATCTTTTATGGTGTTATGGTGTACTTTCATCTCAAGTGATTCTATCCCCAGGTGAAGAAGTGCAAGAATCACATGACAATGCTGTTGATAGACAGTGACAGTGAGAAGAGTTATGCCTGTAGGAAAATGCCTATTCTCCCAGCCATGGCTGATGCAGAGAACATGCCATATCGGCCTCGCAGACTGCATCTGGTGCTGGGGCCAGAAGGGTATGGCTTCCTGCTCAGGCAGGAGAAGACTGGAACGGGATGCAGTGGTGAGAGGCAGACACACTCTTTGACATGAACTCATCCTCTGGCATACAGCCACACAAATGAATTGCAGACTAATATTTATGTTTGGTTTATACAGTCCACATGGTGGGAGAGGTGGATAAGGGCAGCCCTGCTGAATTGGGAAGTGTTAAAGAAGGTGAGATGCTTCTTGAAGTGAATGGAGAGTCCACAAAGTCACTGAGTCATAATCAAGTTGTCAGCAAAATCAGACAGAGTGGACAGCAGGTCACCCTCACGACTATACCACCTCAGGGCCAAGACTTCTACACTAAGGTGAATATGGGGATGACTCTTCAGTTAAGGGCACTTCTTGAAATTGATTTCTGAAATGGCAAGAAAAAATTGTCACTGGAATAAAGATCTGATTATGGACTTGATCGACCAAAGTGAATATTAATATAGTGTGTGATGCTGTGGTTATGCGATAAAAGCCTGGATTTTTCTAAAATTTAGCAGTCAGTGCAACTTTACTTTGAAAAAAATAGTTCTCAAAGTTCTCTAACCCAATTGGTAATGGCACTTAAAAAAACACACATTTTATATGTAGTTATGTGCATATAGATATATGCATGTGTTACTTCTAATTTCCACCATAACTAACTATTTTATTTTATTGAATTTTACTTTATTTTATTTTTATAAAAAACTAAATTGTTCTTTAAGATGCTTGGTGCTACAGTATGTTCACGAGAGCAGTATTGGTTACAAAAGTCCTATGTTATAGAAAACTCAAATTGTATACAAATACATACTCAATGAAAATATTTTTTATTTAAAAATGATTAAAAATCCTTATGATCTGAACTTATGATACTATTTAAAATTAAACTGATATTTCTGTTTTATTTTTAAGTTCCCCTAACTGAAAAATCACAATTAGACAGACTGATAATTCAATAAAAGGAAGAATTTATCAGCAAATTTTCATACTTTTCCTTATGCCTGTTTGTCTACTTGTCTGTTATCCTCAGTTGGGCCTCTCTCCCTTGCTGTTCTGTGTGGATGTTACATCTGGTAACCCTGAGGAGCAAAAGGAAACCCCAGTGATGCCGAAGCCCGCAGTGCCCCCTGTTGAGCCTCAGGAGGATGTGCAGATCAATCCTAATGTTAGATGCTGTATTCTGGAGAAGGGCTCTGTCGGTTTTGGCTTCAACTTGGGCTGCGTCCAACAGAAACCTGGCACCTTCATCAGCCAGGTACAATGAAGCCCATTCACTGCCAAATCAGCCTTTAGATGATACTGACTTCAGAGGTTAGGACTGAACAGAAATATTCCAGACTCACTCATTGCTGGGGATTCTTCACAGAAGCTTGGAAAGTCAGCCCTAGGCCACATAGTGAATTGTATATAGCCTAATATTCAGGGTGTCATCTGTTAGAAATTATAGAACACTACTGATAATGCTTTGATACACTATAAGTAAAATATACAGTGTTTAAAGTAAATATGAATAACAAACTTTTCTTTTTAGGTAGCAGCAGAAGGCCCAGGAGAGATGTCAGGGCTCCTTCTGGGTGATGTGGTGGTGGAGGTGAATGGACAGAATGTGGAAGAAGAGTCTTTGGAGGATGTCATCTTACATGTGAAGAGAGGAGGAGACACTCTTTCTTTACTAGTAGTAGATCAGAAAGGTTATGACTGGCTGAAGAAAAATGGGAAGCCAGTCACTGTGAACAAACTAGCATGGATCTCTGAGGTATGCAATAATATACAGTATATCTATCCTAGTACTGATTAACTGCATTAAGTGTGATTAAACCACACACACCAAAAGTTTTCAAAACTCATAAGCAAAAACATCATTCATCACATGAACTTTATTTATATAAGTTTATGAATTTGTTACAGGTGGAGGAAAATGTTTCAAGTGCTGCTGAACCACCAACACTGAAGACTGATGACTCTTCTGATGACAGCACTTAGTCCACCTAGTTATAGTGTGGATGGCCATTAAAACATTCCTCCTGATCATGTCAATGAGATCAGTACTTGGAGAATGATGTTTAAACAGAGTTTCACTGGGTAGCTAATTTCTCTGACCTGTACATTTTGCACATTGCCGTTTTTCTGTATGAAATTACATTGGGCACAATCCTTTGCACAATTCATAATCATTCAGAGTGCTGTGAATACAGTAAATGTTTAAGATATGTTTCTGGATGTAAAAATACAGTATGCATAACAGGATGGCATTAACAATGTTAATTTTTGTCTCTCTATAATATTTGTACGTACTTTAAGATGTGTTATCCATGTGTTTTGACCTATAACTACCATTTCAGCATTGTGACATTTTGATCCTAAATGCAAACCCCGCAATAAAGTAATATTAAAAAATGAAAAACGATGTGTGGTAAATAAATGTCTCTGATTCATCATGAATGATATTTCAGGAAAATATATTTGTGTGTTATTGTTGTCCAAAATTAATAATAAATAAATAAATAATGCACTATTTGCCTTTACAAGGCTAATAAATGGAAGATAATATAGCCCTTTATCAAAGAACATAGAAGATGAAGTTGTACCCCGTTATTTAGCATTAGCAGTTGCACTTAGCCGGTCGGGTTTATGCTGCCCTTATTTATATGAAAAGTGTTTAATACGGGATCTATTTTTTAGGGAAAAAAAGAAAAACAATCAGTTTTTATTTTTATAAACAGCATTTTTGTTCAACGTTATAACATGGTGGCAATATAGGTTTTAATATAGGCTATATAGACGACATCCTCGAAATTTCCGTCAGGCGTATTATCCGCCTCCTCAATCGAAGGGTCCTTCGCTGGAGGTGACATTCATTGAAGGGCCCCGGTTTGTGGAGAGAAGCGGCGAATAAACCTTCAGTCGCAGAAATCATGGCCCAGGCGGTACAGAAATTTGTGGCTAAAGTGCCAACGTTGGTCGGCGGTAAGAATAATCACCTTTTACTTAAGCTATATAAGGTTTATTTCTTCGAAATATTTATTTTGAGTTGCATGCTTCTGGTTTCCGCAGCTGTTAGAACAGGCCGCGTAAATTAGCAAAGCATGCATTAGATAAATTAAACATTCACTACAGACCGTAAGTCTGGTAATACGCTTACTTTTCGTGCAAGCAAATGACATACAATTGTGTTAGCTAATGTTCAGGTGCTCTACTCCGTTTATAGCTGTCACAATTCATTCTGAACGCGCTCTACAGCAGCGTTTTGCTCAAGTTGACAGAGCTGAACAGTCGCTCAGTGTCAGCGAGCGAAGATGTATTCAGCGTAAACATTTACATTGTACATGTGGCCTTGGCTTTGTGAAGTTTACTTTATAAATGTAAACGTGACTTATATCTTTTGTAGGTTTTCCGTGACTAACATTTATAATGATATATTGCAGCCGCAGTGAACTACTCCAAGCCCCGGTTAGCTACATTCTGGTATTACGCCCGTGTGGAGCTGGTGCCTCCTACCCCTGCCGAGATCCCCAAGGCCATCAGCGGCGTCCAGGATCTCCTCAAGGGCTTCCAGTCTGGACGGCTCGGTCAGACCACAGTGAGGGTTAGTATGGATCCTTTAAATTGTGGTTTGGATTTCTGATGTTGGCACAAAATAACAGCTGAAATGTATTATTCAAAAAACATCTGGGCAGAGGCATTATCTGTCATGTCATATTTCAAATATGTATTTGTCTTAAAATTGTGCATGATGTATATGTGTTAGCCACCATGTTTAGAAAAAAATTCAAATTGTCATTCACACATCCACATGCTGTTCCAAACTTGTATGAATTAGTTTCAGCCATTGAATACAAAAGATATTGTGAAGAATGTTGGTAGCCAAACAATTGACAGTAGCCATAGACTTCAATAGCGTGGGGGAAAAGAATTCTATGGAAGTCAGTAGCTACCATCAATTGTTTGGTTACCAACATTCTTCACAATATAATCTTTTGTGTTCAGCATAAGAAAGAAACTCGTATAGGTCTGGAACAAGTGGAGGGTGAGTAAATGAGTAATTTTTGGATGAACTATTCCTTTAACGTCTGAATTAAATTGCAACACAAATATTTTAGGAAAGAAGTGCTCTAAACCTGTTCCTTTAAACATTTTAAATAAAACATGGAAGCCAGTACATTCACTGCAATTCAAGCATAGTACTTTTTCTAATAATATTTTCTAGTAAATAAAAGCTTGATCAAGCTCTTATCAGCCTGTGTCTGTTCATTTATTGAACTGAAGATGCACTTCATTATCAGAAAGTGAGGTTTAAATTGTACATTAATTATTGTTTGGCAAACCTGATTATTAGTAGTTCCAAGAAAATTTATGTAATGTCTCATCGCTTTTTTTTTTTATTTGTCCCAGGATGCTTTGAGAAATGGACTCGTTGCCACAGAGGTTCTGATGTGGTTCTACATCGGCGAGATCATTGGGAAGAGAGGCCTTATTGGCTATGATGTATAAATGTGGACTGTCCTGTTTGCTTGTTCTCTTTGCTGAGCTTTGTCTGTTTTCTTTATCAGATTCTTGGAATCCAGGAACTAAATAAATGAATATTATTAAAGAAAGAACAACTTTCATGCTTCTTTAATTCCAGTGGGTTTTAATGACATGTCAATGAGTGTATCCAGGAGAATGTTACAGTATTGTTAAAATGAGTCCGATAGATGGTGGAATTCATGGATATACACAACATAATCAACCTTTCTTTTTGTGTTAATGAGTGAAACCATCTGAAAACTTTGTTTTACCAGGTCAAAGTGATTTTAATGCAGTTGTGGGGGGAAAATACAAAAGCTGAAAGAAAATGCATGTGCATATATTATGTGCGATTACAGATTTATCTTGTTTTATATACAAAATTATGTAATAATTGACATTTCTTCTCGCTCCTGATTTTCTGATAGCATCCGCATAACATTTCCCAAGTATTTGTGAAACTCCTGTCGGACATCTTCAGGCTCTTCTTCAAGGTTTGAGTGAATGAGCGGCAACTTGTTTAACTGTGGGGCTACACAGAGGATAAGTTAATTAGGTTTAAAAATAACTAGTCATGCAACTTAATTTTTTTTGAAGGGGTGTTCAGAAAATAAATTTCCTTTTCATTCAGTTTTAAACCAAAATGCAAATAAAAGCACCTTACAATGATCTGATGCGTCTAATGCTGTAGTGAGAGGTTAAGTTACCTAATTGTGGACGGGTAGTGTCAGACCCGCTCCCTGGTTTATGATGTGCTATGAGCAGACACTGGGCCTCTTGTAGACCCTGTGAGGAGATGAATGTAGAGTACCAGGTCTCTACTTCCTTGAGATGACTGGGAACATCTGGGTTAAACACAATAACTACTCCATTGGAGTCTTTCATCAAAGCTGGCCAGCATGATTCAAACCTGTGCACATTCAATACTGAATGAATTTACTCGGAAAGAAATAGGAATTGTTTGACAACTTACAAGTCAGAAAAAGGGTCTACATTTGGTCAACTTACTTGAAATCACCCGCACAATCCCATAGTTCCACTTCACATGCTGCATTTTTGTTGACATTTGATAAATTGTGTGATTCAAACTCAAGTATCCTAAACACGGAAAATTTTCATATTTGAATAGACAAAAATAAAACTTTTGGCCAGGCAGCAAACATGTATACTTATTGCAACAATGTCTTTCAAATCATCCCACCTTACACCTTGTGTGGGGCTGTAGTCAGCTCCGATTGTTTCTGTTGTGTCAGAAAGAAAATTGGCCAATGCTGTTTTCCCAGACTATCAATATGAAATGTGAAAATCAGTGATCTACACAAATAAATAAAGATACACATGCATACTATTAAACGATTTACCTCGCTAGGTCCAATTAATAATATTTTCATCTTATACGTACTGAAGTAACGTTATAGAGACAAAAAGGCAAAGGAGAGACCTACTTTTTCTAGCCTAAAACTAGCTACTACTACTTTCTAGCTACTAAAACAACAATTTGACATTTCTATTGTGATAAAAAAAAAAAAATTATATTACATGAGATGTAAAACGTTTGCTTAAACGGTCGAATCGGCGCGATCTACCGATACACATCGAAAGGCAGCTAGATGAAGCGCACGGTGGGTTAGCTCATGGCTAACATAATAAACAACTCGTTTCCAAGGCGATTATGCAGAAGGTAAAACACGGGTCGCAGATTCGTTAATTTATCTTGCGTACATTGAAAAGAAATCCCGAGAACGGTAGAAAATTGTATTAAATTCGTTTAGTTTTTAGGTTATATAAATAACTTTTATAAAACGACCCTTTACAAACAGAAGCCAAACTTTGCAAGCAAAATAACGCAATGCTTTTGGACAGTTGGACGCTTGTCCACACAAATGAGCAATATTAATTGTCTCACGATATGTAACCTGTCACAACCTCTTATGGGGGAACCTGCCATTAAACCGGCCTATTATAAACGTTTTAATTTATGAGCTTTATGTGTCCTCCCAAATCCTAAAGTGTGATTTCTAAAAGTTGTATTTCCTCTTATAGCCACACGAGTACACCAGTCATCTGCTAATATGAAGCAAACTTTCCACAGCAGGTTGTCTTTTTTTTTTTTTAAAGGTGTGTACAAAAAACACGCCAAGGTGAAAAGCAGAAAGCAGGTTTACCAACTAAACCGGTAAGTTATCACGAAGTAAACTGTTAACCTCAACTACCCAACAGTAGTTTTCTCCAAAAACCTCAGTAGCTTTCAGGGTTTTTTAGTAGGCTAAACATAACAACAACGCCAGTAAAAGTTTCAAATTCATAAATTTTAATGTTTGATTCATTCATATTTGTTCATGGAATGATGCATTACTGTTCTCCAGCAGTTTATATACAAACACTTCCACCCCCAGAATGTTTATTTAAGCAACATAAAAAACTTCTTCTCAAAATAAAAGACTTATTTTTACTGCCAATACAGTTCTTTCACCCTTTTTTAACCAATAATGTTAGAGCATCCAGTAGTAGGAACGCCCACTATGACAGAACAACAAAAACATACATTACAACATTTATTTAATGAGAGACCAGTATGTATCACAACTTTAAAACTTTATTGAAATATGAATGCGGCATTGATGAGTAATGTTGCTTTACAATGTCTTTTGGATACACATGTTGAGAATTCCAT
>JAUZSZ010000088.1:10535034-10549230 GCA_034780575.1 Labeobarbus marequensis
GGCTTAATTTCTCACTTTAAAGTGATCAGAAAGAAGGAATGTGGAGATGAGAGACTGAAGATTTAAAGGCAGCAACATGAAAGCTGCAATTACACTAAAACAGGAGTAAAACCCTGATCAAGAGCTCTTTAGACTCCTGGCCAAAACACACACACAACAAACCATAGAGTAACATGATATGGTCAGATGATACAGAAGATATGTAGGCACCAGGCTACATCTTCTAAAAATGATTACTAATGAACTGATTAAAAGACACTTAGATCACTTTTGCTATCATGTAACACTCATAGTTAATCTTAAAAATACCGGTAACACTTTTTAATAAGGCCCATTAGTTAATGTTAGTTAATGCATTAACAAACAATAGCGTTCACACTTTAAAGTCCAATTCTCGCTATTAACAGACCATTAACTGTGACTTAACATAAACCATTAACATAAACTAATTTGCTGCTTAATAATAGTTAGTAAGGTGTAGAATATGGTTATGTAGAATATGGTTATACAAAATATGTGCTTTATAAGTACTAATAAATAGACAATATGTTAATAATAGGCATGCTAATAAGCAACTAGTTAATAGTGAGACTTGGTCCCTATTCTAAAGTGTTACCACAATAACTACCAATGAGCAATACATTTGTTACAGTATTTATTAATCTTTGTTAATGTTAATTAATGAAAGTGTTCATTGTTAGTTCATGTCAAAGTCCATTGTCCAATAATTGTCCAATAATAATTGTCCATTGTCCAATAATTCAAAATAAATCAATATAAAATGTTAAATAAAAAATATTTTATTTGTTCAGTTGCATGTCGTGAGCATTAACCGACGAACATGCAAACTTAAAACCTCAGGTTGTACTTCAAGTGAAATAGTTTTGGTCAAAGACATTCATCTGATAGAAAAGATCAAGGAACCCTTTTCAAAGTGAACATCCATTCTTCATACTTAACCTTAGAATGTTGACATTTTAAAATTTACTTGCAGCATTTAAAATGAATAATTTTTTATATCCGTGCATCCCTAATTATGAACTATAAATTCCTCTCTTGCAATTTAAAAGGCTGCTGATAAACTTGAAGTACTTGATGGATTTTTCATTTCAGTTCCTAGCGAAAGATATTGATTTGGATATGGGGCAGATATGGGGCGTTGGCTTTCCACAATCCTCCTCTATGCTCAGGAGCGGGTGGTCCCACCCTTTTTCCATCAGTCTAATCTGAGGCAGTGTACTAATTACCTTGGTCACACTCCTCCGTTGCCCCCCATCCCTCAATCCCTCTGTCTCTCCCTCTCTTCCCACTGGGAGGGGATCCCTGTGCCAGATGGTGCTGCGTTTCTCCTCTTTCAACCTAGACTGCACCTGCCCACCCTCACGCCTGCCAAAGACACAACCTCAACCACCACGCTCTTCCCACCAAAACTCCCACACACACAACTGATGCAAACCATGTAACAATCTGATTAAGTATGTCCTTATTTAACATGATAAAGTAAGGACTTTTAACTGGAAGAGACCGGTATTAGTAGGTCAGTGCGTGCACAGCGCAACACCAGACCATGAGAGCAACTATCATATTAGTGAATTATGTTCAGTGTTTGGCACTCTATCTTCTCTTCTGGCTCTCTGATAAAGATACACTGTTTAGGGAAATATGGCAACACCTTGAAACTTTTCAGAGAGAGCTGTCATGAAGCATTTGAGGTGCAGCTGCTCCGACTACATGTTGCATCATACTGTAAAACGGTAGGCAATGTGGGCGATGCCACACAAGGTGATACAAATGCCCCAAATGGCACCAGCAGAATCATCGACCTTCTAGTGTCTGCCTCGATGCCACCAGCCCTGAGGTGTTGCCATAGCAACACGGCACGGGCACACACACACACACACACACACAGAGGAAAAGGTTGGCTGGCGATTGGTCAAGTCAGCCTGATCAGGGTGGTAAAAAGGAACTCTGCAATAATGATGAAATATGCTGTTATCTTGATTAGCAAAAACTTTATCTGATTCTTACAAGGAAAAGATCTATCAGGTTTGGCTGATACGGTCACCTGCTTTGCACTTTGTTGTAGCCTATTTTACAGTTGCTTTACCAAAATGAAGAAACCGCAACAGATACTGAAGGCGAAAGAATGCTGCCCTGCCTGTTGTGACTGATCTATTGCATACAAAACACATCACTGAGTGACTAAGAGAACCAACAGCCATTGAACAGAGTGTAAAATTACAGCATAACTCTACATAAGGTTGGCTGAGATACAATCAGTTTTCTATATAAATGAATCTGATAATCCAAAATAAACTCATTTTACCTGATAACAGATAAATGCACTTATGGAAGACATTTATGTTTGCGTATTTGTATTGTGGTTGACAAAACCTTCATGGGAGAAAACAATATATACAGTATATATAAACATGAACATACTTTATGATGTTATTTGTTGTTATTTAACCCTAGCTTAACAAATCTTTTGTGCAAAAAGCCTCTAATGCTCATTCCATACAATATTAATGAAGTCATGGATTAGTAATAAAGTAAATCAAACTCGCTAATTTAGCTTCAAATAAACATTTGCTTATAAATCACACAGTAAAACTGCAATGCAAACAGACATGGTGTGAGAAAGAGCGCCTTTTGTTTTCTAGTACACTAGTTTCATTATCCTAAATGCTAATGAAACATTGACCCATTCGTTCATGTGGGTCTCCATCTTATCAGCTGATTGGTGCGGTGAAATGGCGATATGCTAATATAAGATGCAGTGCATTTGAATGATGCTTTTTGATATGTGCATTTGAATGATCCTTTCACTATAGTGCCGTCCCCAGGAGACCCATTGGACATTGACCAGTGGACTGACCAATAGCATGTTTGAAAAAGCACAGAGGGTCAGGATGAGCAAATCAGTTCTGTTAATGCGTCTAGTGCTATTTCAAATCTCAGGGGAGTTCATTTGAGTGAAGCTGTTTAATGGATCCTGGAAGCTGGAGGAGCTGCCCTCCTGCATTTGATTTACAGTGATGCTATCTTAGACATACATTGTTTGGACCTATATTCGTCTGATCTGATAAGAGGAAGTCAGGCTGTAAGTTCAAGTGCTTGTTTGGGTTGAGTGTTTTCTTAAAGACTATGAGCTCATCCTTACCAAGAAAGGCCAAGAGGTTTGAGTTTTGATATATTAACCTACTCTTAAGATGAACTGGTGATATATCGGCGATATATTTTTAGTGTGAGAAACCGTCTGCATGTTAAAACAATCCATTCACTTAAACAGGAAGTGGTTCACCAGCTGAAATTCCAGTAAGGTCAAATTCTGAAACGCAAACATCACCTATTCAACTGTCAGAAGCTTAAACAATGGCAAACATTTT
The DNA here is from genome assembly GCA_034780575.1 of Labeobarbus marequensis. Lineage (NCBI taxonomy): Eukaryota > Metazoa > Chordata > Actinopteri > Cypriniformes > Cyprinidae > Labeobarbus > Labeobarbus marequensis. Next base: position 10,538,424 of record JAUZSZ010000088.1, read on the forward strand.
TCTTTGAATCCAGACTCGAAAGCTCATCAAGGTGGGAATACTGCATTAATGCATACAACACCCTGTTCTTATTTTTGTAAACACACATACATGTCACAGTATAGACCCAGAGGACTGTCTAGTCGTCTGGGGAGAGAGAACGAAAACGAGGATCATTGAGTGATAGGACAGACCTCATTTTGCAATCCCCAAAAGAGAGATGATAGACCTGAGCAACCCCCGGTGCTATTTCAGGGCTGGGAGAAGTAGGTTAGGATAAAGGCATAGCAACAGAGGCTGGCCGTCCTATATACTGAAACCAAGAAGACGAGGAGAGGTGAGAGGAAAGGCAACTGGGAGAAAAGCAAAGCTAGATATAGTCAGAACTCTGTGAGGGGATTTTACTGAGAATGAATTACATCTGCTGTAGTGTTGTTCTGTCCTCCATTATTTGATCATTATTTGATAAATAAATGGTGCCATGATCAGCATAAATGTACACAAATACTTTTACCGGACACATAGTGAGTTTTAGTAAATAATGTATAATCTGTAGTAAGACAGACATAAATGTATGCATTCCTTTTGCTCAAACAGTAAAGCATGGCGCTAGCAATGCCAAGGTCATGGGCTTGAGGGAATGCATGAGCTGATAAAATGTATAAACTGAATGCCATATTTGTGCTAAAAAGAAGGCAAACAGAATTTTTCAGCAGCATTTAGTATATAGGCAAACTGGATTGCATAATGATTAGTAAATAAGTTTTGCACTGTAGTGCTGCATGCAATTTTCAAAATAAATTGCACCAGCTGATAGTGCCGTTTGCATGCGCTGTGTGTGTTGTTTTAACACTCGATTAAATTTAGAAACGATGCAAATAATTAAATTCAATGAACAATGCATGTTCTCTTCCCCACTATTTGAACTGCTGTTTTACTCAATGCTAATTGCAGCAGACAAATAGTTTTGTACATATGGTGGGATCTATAATAAAACGATTGTACATATATAATAAGGCATATTTGCATTAAAAAAATATTTTGTATTTATATTTTAAATACTCATTGCAACGCTAATTTAACATCTAGTTAAACTGGATCGTAGGTGGTTAATAAGCAAGTCGCAAGGTGGCAACTGTTTCAAAATACAGTGCTCTTACAGCTGTTTTAGCATCCAATTAACTAAAGAAACAGCAAATAATCAGTTTCAATGCACGTCATCCAACATTTGACCATGAGCTGATAAATTACTACAAACATGTTCAATTGCGATGCAAACATCTCTTTTAAATGATATTCAGTTTAGTGCAATGTGGGGAAAAAGCTCAGTCTATAAATATATAATGTGAGCTGCTTTTTTGCTGAAAAAAATCCCAAAACGAGCAGCACTTGGTTTAACTGGAATGCAAATGGTTAGTAAATAAGATGCAGGGTTTTGTGCTGCAGTACTGCATTCAAAAGTGGCACAACTGTTTCGAATTTGCCCCTGTGTGTGTGTGGTAGGTCAAACTGCAATACAAACGTACATTTCCATATCCTGTGTAATGCTACTCTTTGCGGTAAGAGAATTTCCTCTCTGCTCTGTTATGAAGTTCTCTCCCTCATTCTTTTCATTCTACCAAACCACTGGTACACTATACTGCTGCTGACACATCCTGAAGCTCTCTTCCTTCTATTTTCCTTTCCTCCTTTCCCATCCCCTGCTTCTCTGCTTCTCTCATCAGCTAAGGGTGATCCTTCTCAAAAGTGTCACAGGGATTGATATAACAACACCTGGACAGAAGTTACATATGCATGAAAGTGAAAAAATACTGTTCCCATGTTAACCCTTCCCAGCTTCTCTGCAATATGTCTGCTCTCTTGCGCCGAGCCAAACCTACGAGAGTGCAGAGGCAGGGTAAGAGCTGACCACAAGAATGCTTGTCTGTTCTCGGCAAGCTCCTGACCGCCGGGTCCATACATATCCCGCAAACGACGGATGCTTTTTCCACTCAGCCTTTAACCACCACACAGTCCATATAAACACAATGCAGATGTCAGTGGAGGGGGGTGTGTTTTAGCAGGCGTTTGCGGGTGTGGGTGTTTTGGAATTCCCTTACCATTTTATACCAGTAGTTCCTCATTACTGCCTCACCCTCAGGCAGGCTGCCAGCGCTGCTTGTCGGTGAACTGCTTTGTACACTGCATTTCTGATCTGAGACTAGTTTTAAAGAGTTTGAGCACAACAGAAAAAATTCTACAGTTTATGAATATTCAATCACAAATGCACAGAAAATATATTAGTAGTATTTCCTTTATACCAAAATACTTGCCCAGAGAGTGTAAATAAGCTGTGCACTGCGAGGCTTCTTCAGTCAGTCTTCTAGTCTAGACCACATCACATGCTTTTAAATATTACATAAAAAGAAAAAAGACGGAGAGGTTTTCTCCTGCAGAGGTGCTATGCAGAAACAGCATATATGATTTGTGCATTAATAATTCATAAAAGAATTATCCTCTGGAGTGTAAGCCAATGTGTCAGACGTCTAGCTGTGCATTGGTCAGAATGCACTGGAGCGCAGAAAAATCCCCAGGCTGCCTGGTTACCCCTCAACATCAGGAGTATGTATGGTTAGTAAATGTATCAGTATACTTACTCCTTATACACAGAAACAGAGAGGGGTTTTCTAGTTTAAACATGCACAGACACTGAGATGCATGAGTATAGATGTTTAGCAACAGTAAACATTGGCAGTAATGTTCTCTATAAACATTTATATAGTGGATATTACACGCAGAGGCTCTAAATGAGCAGCTCGTTTCATTAAATGAGCTCCTGACTACACTGAGCAATTTAGCAGGAGAGAAAGCAGCTGACAGACACTGGAGTGCAATTACGGCTGCCCTTACAATCAGTCCGATCTGATAACATTCTGTTGGTTATGTGCTAATATTAACTGCCAAGCAGAAGCTTCAATTACCTTAACCTTCCCTCAGATTCTGATGCTAAAGACTGTATAAAATCACGTTTTCTTTTCTGTGTTGATGTGTGTTTCAGATTTGGGTGAGATATATTAAATGGCTGTTCCATTTTTATAGCCAGTTTTGCTTTAGTTACAGCCATGAACATTATTTGCGACTTGCTAGCTGTTAGTATCAAGTAGTAGTATTAAGTGAACACACAGTAAAATTTAGTAGCACACTAGCAAATACTACTATTGTAAGGTGTGGGCCAGAAAAACTTACAAGTTTGATTTTATGAGATCCTGAACATCTGCCTGTTAGTGTGCATGCTATACCTTAATACTAATCTCATCACCAACCATTTGGACCAACAGTTTAAACATCTTCTGATGGCATCGAGCCATTAACTGGTTTAACGTTTTTCTGACTGACATTAGACGTGCTTCATTTGTAGCCTAATCCTGGTGCTTTGTTTTTATTTTTTTTTATTTTTACATGACACAGAAAGGGATTACTGTAATTATGAGGGCTTTTTGTTTTTTGCCTGTAATGAGATTTGATTTGGCTTTTCTCACTCACTATGCCTCTTTGCTTATTCTCCTTTTCTTCTCTTTGTTCTGTAAGAGCTGTGTAGGAGTGGGGTGGGCCTCACCCAGGGGGGCGTCAACAGTGCCCGATTCCGTGAATAATAATCAGTCCCGAATAAAAGTGCTGAAGTGCTTGATTATCTTTCTTAATTACTGCCATTCCCATTCAAAGTGTAAACCTACGGTGAAACATCATTAATTAGCTCTGACAAACGTGTTGAAATGGTAAATTGAATTTCTTTTCTTAACATTATTTTTATTGTGCATTAATCGTGTCATTAGTTGTAGAAGAATAATTTGGACACTACTTCAAAGTGTTCACGAAATACCTGCAAGTGGTAAAGGACAGTGCTTGAATACTAAAATACAATCTTTGGGCGAAACATCTGTGAAGCTCTTTGATTCAGAAAATGTCTAAAGAGAAGAGCTTAATCAATGAAGCTTCAAACGGCATAGCGAGCCAAGCTATTCTCAACGCAGTAATTGACAGTGTTGAGCAACAAACAGAGAGAAGAGAGTTAAGAGGTGTCACGAGCCTGAAAACTGGAGGGGATGTGGAAGAGGGGAAAAAAGAGAGCGCTAAATTGGACGAGGCATTTCAGCACACTTAGGGCTGAAAAAGCCTATGTTGAGAGCTGGTCTTTCAAGCTCAATTTAGCATTAGACTCTAGCCATACTGCTCTGTGGGAGTGGCCATGAGCTTTGGACAACTAACAGCTGAAGGTGATGGAAGTAGGAGAAATGTGTGTGGAGAAAAAAAACTTTTTTCAGTCAGTTATAATGACCAATTGAGTGAAAACTACATACATAAATGTTTCACAGCCTTCTCTTTTGACTTATGCAGTACAGGTCATTTATAGCTATACTTTAAAATAAACATGACTTCTTGCTACTAAGAATTTATTTATAATAAGAACTTAATACTTAATAGGGTCAAAAGTTGGTTCAGAGAAGATAAAGCATTCATAACCCCAGAGAACCCTACAGAGGACAGTAATAACTATAAGGTGCTATATGGCAGGAAAGTTGTCATCAATTCCTCTTGACTCAGCATAGATGAGCTCTACTGTTTGATCTCTCAGTAGACTCCTACGGAGAGACAACCTTAATTCCTAGTGTATATCATATCCCACTGAATGACAGGAAATGGATCTAAGGAACTGAAATTCAAAGAAATTTCATGCAGATCTGTCTAACTCATAATTCAAATGGACAAATGCACAATTAAAATATGACAGAAAGTGTTTACTGCTATGCTACTGGAGAACCTGAATTTCAATAGCACTGATCCTTTAGTGCAAAGAGGTAGGGCCAGTTTTACTAAGCAGGGCAAATTAGCGTGAGAGCGCAATCCCAAACAGCGCCGATTGGTTTACTAAGAACACAGACGCAACATCTTATTTACATATCAGCGAACGCAATATACCAAGCGCAGCGCAAATTAGCGTAGTCGCAAATAAAGAATAAAGAAATAAAGAAGCCACAGTACATTTATAAGAACCGGAAGCAAAAAATTGCAAGAAGTTTTGATAGACCTGGTAATGCGTGACTCCTATAGTTGAGGATTTCAAGTCATATTTTATTTCTTGAAGCAAATTAAAAATAACATGGCTTGGCAAACAATATTTTCATGTTCTTCTTGCATTCCAAATAATTTAATACGTATGGAAAAAATCCTCTCCTTTCTGCCACGTGCTCTGTTCTCTGCTGTGCCTCTCCTAGCAACAATAATTGCAACCATTTCAAATGAAAAATAGTTAAGACATGCTTTTTTGGGGCGTAATACCAGTAATTTGACGAGCACAAACGTAAGTAAATTGCGTTGCATGATACATTTTAATAATATCCTCCCATAAATTTTGCGTCTGAAAGGGAAACTCCTACAAAAATAACTGTGTCCCCGCCTTTTCAGCGCTAAATCTCGCCAAAAGATGGTTAGTAAATCTGGCCCATAAAGTTTTAAATATGGATAATTTTCGTACACAAATGCATCACTCCGCTTCAAGAGGTCTTTATTAACCCCCCGAGCCATGTGGAGAAACTTTATATGATGGATGGATGCACATAATCCACTTGGACTTGGAAATCTTGACCCCCATTCACTGTCATTATAAAGCTTGGAAAAGCCAGGACATTTTTTAATATAACTTTGATTATATTCGTCTGAGAGAAGAAAGTCATATACAACTAGAATGGCTTGAAGGTGAGTAAATCATAGGATAATTTTTATTTTTGGGTGAACTATCCCTTTAAATTAGTATATTTTTAAGGCATCTTTATAGTTTGGTACATACCTGGGCATTGTACGGCCCCTGGGCCACATCCGGCCCTCTGGCTATCCTTGACCGGCCCGCATGAGGTAATTCGTGAATTAAAAGTCAATCGCAAATAGGTGTAATTAGGTATACGCAATACAACTGCACTGCTTTTATTTTCAAGGCAACAGCTTTGTTTCCTGATAATGAAAAAATTCAAATCAGTTCGAAACTGATTTTTTTGTAAACTCATAAAAACAACAAAATCTTGCTTTTGTAAAATAATGAAAGCAGGACGCGCTTTCTGTCATCTTTGAAGCTGGAGCGCGTCAGAACAAAGAACCGAAATTCAGCAGTGTACAGCTGCCTCACAGACAGGTGTAATAGGCTATCTCTATGGAAAGTTTCAAATGTCTACTTTTAAACGAACCAATTCAAAAACAAAGATTTCCTGATTATTGTAATCTGTTTGAGGGTGGCATTTCTCTCTAACGGCGTGCCCGGTACTCTGGAGCATTGGCTACCTGTCAACCCTCCCGTTTTTCCCGTGATTCTCTCGTATTTTACCACTCTATCCCACTGTCATCCCGTTTAAATATTTTCCCTTATTTCTCCTGTTTTTTTAAATCTTTCTAGAAAAAAAAAAGAAAGAAAGAAAGACAGAAATCCCACTGGGAGTATATGTTTATATGTTTGCTACATTGGCCTCCGTTAAAACTCCCGTAATTTGTACGGCCCAAACTTCATTACATGAATAATCGCGTCAACATATTCCAACGTTGTCCAGTTGCCAGATCTTGTATGAAACGCATGCTTATCACACAATAGACACAAATTTTAACATATTTGTCCCCTCAACTTGGCAACCTACACCCAGTGCTGCTGTTGATATCTGCAGTAGTGATGCGGTTATATCCGCGGGTCGGGTAATAAAAGAATACATTCTGATTATTCGCGGGTGGACACGATAAATCATTAATGATGCAAATATTAACTACATTTTCTAAAATATGAACGTGTTTTAAATACATTTTTTTCATCTGGCATACGATTTCGTTTGTGTGTGTGTGTGTTCGCCTGTTCGGGAAGTTACAATGACAAAAACGGTTCACTGGTATGGGAGGAGAATAGATCGTGCTTCAGTAAAAAATAAAAAAATAAAAATAAAATAAAATAAAACTATACATGTAAATTGAGATATAGCTTACACTTAAATATGAGCGCTGCAAGTTTCAAAGTCAGGTGCTGCTGCTGCTTTGTTTACTGCGGTTACCCCGGGGATACGGCTATTTTTCCAGGCAAAAAGACTCCGCCCCCTCTCCCCCGTAGACACGCCCCATGGCCCTCTGCAACTGCCCAAGTATGTCATAAGGCCCCTTGGGGAAATTCATTGCCCACCTCTGGCTTACACTCATGTCTATGACATGTTCTCAATTATTTTAGTATTATTTGTATACTCTTAAACGATTTATTAATATTTGGATTTTTGCGTTTATTTTTATGTTTTCAAGTTGACATTTTAGTAATTTGATGCGCTTTTGTCATTTATAATTGTCATTTTTTCTATTTAGCCTTATTTTTATTTATATTTTACTTTTAGAAATTTTAATGCTTCAACTTAAACTCATTCATTTCATTTATTGCCAAGGTGTCGAAATGAATCACATTCAGAATTGTCCGCATCGCAATGCATCGATGCAGCAATAGACAATAATCGATTATAGTCTATGACGTCATTCGCACACGTGCTATTTTAATATCTGAGCTATGCTTTTTCCCGCGTATGGCACGTGTGTGCGCTAGAGACAAACACGGCGGGCTTCATTGCACAGAATATGCGCTGTGAGACACGTGAGCATTGATTGACAGTGCTTCCACTCGCTATTATTTTAGTCTTTTACTTTAGATATGCTTTCATTTCTGCCGTTTGGAATGCAGTACGTATTTGATGCACAAATCTCACGTGCTGACAGACTTTCACGTGCACTTTGTGTTTGTTTGTCCTGAAGTTCGCGGCTGTGCTTAAATGCTCTTGCATCTACTTGTATGATGCGAAATTGATGTAAACAGTTACGTTTTCAGAACAGGACAAAACATCTGATAGGCTTATTAGACTATGTGGAAATAGATCTGTGTATTAGTGTGAATGCAGTCTATTAAAGCTGCCAGTGTCTGTGATCTCATCAGTATTAATCAAATGGCAATAATGCTGATTAAAATATAAAAAAACCCATAACTATGATTATCTGTAAACTTTCAATATTTAAAGCTTTATTTATTTTGAATTCTTAACAATAATTGTTTAATTAATATATTAATTAATTGGGTAACAATTATTTTAAAAAGCAGCCAGCTTATATAATTTAATAAAAATGCACAAAATAAATTTGAAATAATCGTGATGCATCGTGATATCGAATTGAATCGAATTGTTGGCATGATAATCGAATTGAATCGTGAAACCAGTGCCGATTCACACCCCTAGTGCCAAGGTCACATTTCTTAGTTTTAAGTTTGTTTTTCATCTAATATTTATATTTTATTTTACCTTTATTTTTAGCTTTATTACCGAAAATATTTTAATAGATTTAGGTAACAATAATATGATTAATAATCATGTTTATTCAGAGGGATATCAAGTTATTACATTTTAATATGGATTTTTTTTTTCTAGGTGAATAAGTGCAAGGAACATGTATTATGATATTTTGTAAAAAGTATTATTTACTATTGTATTTAATTTTATTTGTAGTAATTTTGTAATGTGCTTTTTGTATTTTTTAATATTCGTTTATCTTATTTCTGTTTCAGTAATTTTAGTACTTCGACTTAAGTTTTTTTTAGGTAATATTTGTTTTATTTTATGTTAGCTTTATTTTTTAGATTTATTATTTTATAAATGGTTTTAAATAATATTGTTAATAGACAATTACACTGTAAATCAAGTTTACTCAGAGCGGTGTTATTTTAGTGTTGATATACTCTTTGTATTATTTCTTTTAGATTTTTTTAGATTTTCTCTTATGCTTAGTTTAATTTTGGTTAAAGTTTTATTCATTGTCTTGTATATTCTTGTCATTCTTATTAGTTTTTTAGATTTTTAAAAAAAATATGTCTAAAGTTTTTATTAATTTTTATTTATTCGTTTTAGTTTTAGTACTTCAAGTCAAGTATTTACTTAAGTATTTTATTTCTGCTAGTTTCCAAGGCAACTATACAAAATAAAGATATAATAAAATACAAAATAAAAGTAAAATAAAGTACAAAAAGTATAAAATAATGTGTAAAATAAAGATTAACAGAGAGTAACAAAAATGTTTATGGTTTTAGTTGACCATAATAACCCTGACACATTTTGAGATTATGAAGACTTTTTTCTTTAGTGAATCATGCTTTTATGCTCAAATAATCTGAGAACAGCCTGGAATATTGCTTTAACTGCTCTGTAACTCTGTTTGTTTTGACAGGGCTCCATTAAGATGCATCTTCAGAGGTCTCCGCTGCTCTACGCTGACATGCACCCAGTGCACAAGACAGACGTGGAGACCGGATTCAACCAGATCCTGCTGGAGAGAACCTGAGATTTCATGCTGTTAAAAGCTTTCATGCAATGAGTGCACCTTTGAAATACACTACATTAAGTGATATTAAACATTTAGCCTTATTGCCTTATTGTTAGTGCAATGCAGTGTTTAGTTGTACTCTCTCAGGTTTCAGCATAAAGCACAAGTGCCTTTTAATTCTGCTGCGTGTTCAATCAGTATATACTGTAAAGCATTTTTTAACTCTTACTTTATACTAGCATGATCTGTCATTATTTAAATAATGACAGTTATTGACAATTATTGTAATGTTTCTTGCACAGCTTGAAAGTGATAATTGTAGATAAGATTTTAGTTTTTATTCATAATGTGCTGCTAATATATACCAGAATCAGGTATTTTTAAAACGTCACATTTGATTTCTGTTAATATCAGTTACAAACTTCGTAAGCTTTAAAACATTGTAATGTTATTAATGATATTAAGTTAACTGATAACTGAGGGAGATACTGGAGAATATAGTATTCATATTATTATTACAAGTTTTGTACACTTTTCTTGGCATCTTTTTTTTTTTACTTTATTCTTTGCACAAAAACTACATGGTAAATACTGGGGAAAGCCATTGTTACAGCATGGCTGTTGATGCTCTTACCAAAGCAAACTGAATTAATATACTTTTTGCATTTGTGTCTGTAATTCTCCAAAAAACTAATTTTGTCAGATTTTTTACTTTTTGCTGTTTTAGACTGAAATGTATTTTCAAACTGCTCACAGGCACAACACAGCATGCCTCCTTAGATCATGTGTTTTTGGCTTTGAAACATTTAATTGCACGCACAAACTGCTTTTATGGCCAAAAATAATCAATATCTCTGTATATTTATAATCTCAGGGCATTAATCGGCAAAACATGTGACTTGTAAACAGGGTTTCTAGTACACCACACAGTACTTCTTTAACAAACTCATCAAACACCTTGTCAAACTTTGATAATGGCAATAAAGATTATTACAGGCTTCTGTTTTTGGTGTCTGTTTTACACATTCTGTAGTGTGGCATATTAATTATAAAATCAATGTAATTAATTATTACTGACTGCTGTGTCTGTGGTGACACAAAGGCAAAGTAATATGTTGAGAAAACATGCACTGTCAACAAAAATAATTTGGAACACTAAATGCTAGAAAGCTTGAGAGCAATATTATTGTAAAAGTACATTTGTCATATATAAATATAAATTTAGTAGGGTCCATCTATGGCAAAACCAGTTTCTCAGTATCTCTTCAAACCTCTGAAGAACAAACAGTTGTGTGAATGCTGTCTTTACTCCGAAGATTGACTCTTAAAAGTTCAACCAAAAATGATAATACAGGGAGTGCAGAATTATTAGGCAAGTTGATATTCTGGTCATATTTTTTTTCCCTAGAACATTTTACCAATTCCAAACCACATCAATCTTAATAACTACTATTGATTTTGTATTTAATCATTTATAAGT
>JAUZSZ010000088.1:10648073-10662462 GCA_034780575.1 Labeobarbus marequensis
TGTAGTCCTTCTGATAAAATGACAGCCAGTCATAAAGAGCCACAATCTGGGAGTCAGTGAAATCCGAGACATCGCTACTTAAGCCAGCCTCTGTGAAATCGCCTGTAATAAACGCCCTTGATGCGTCTTTTCCTGCACAAACAACACAGATTTCAGCAATCTCTATGCGTCAGCGTCACTCAGTAGCCTGTGAATTGCATCGTGAACTAACCTGTAAAGAAATGATAACCGCCGCCAGGGCCGTAATGTTTCCGCCCCTTTTCAACGTTAAACACCTGTCCTAAAATGGCCAGGTACAATCCTTTACTGTTCTCTTCTCCGCTGTATAAAGACAGCTCATCTTCGGTCAGCATGCGCCCCGGAGCAGATGCTGGCCCATCACTGACCTGCTGCCGCAGCCACGAGTCCAGCACATTCACAACACTGCCATAGATCGGGGATGTGAGCCACTCCGGCACCGTCCACACGGCCAGGACCATTGATATAAGAGCTACTAAATATTTCAGCATCGTGCATACAGTGTATAAAGACGAGGACGAAATGTCAAGCAGTCAGCATTTGAAATAAGAAGCATTCCGTACCGCACAACACATCTGTATTAACAATATCACATTTGTCAACGTTTCCGGGTTTGTGACTGCGCATGCGCAAATCGATTGGGCTCATATGAGCTTTTTTATATTTATAGCTGAAAGTTTTTTTTTCCTTTTTTTTATTGAACATTAATCAACGCTATAGTCTAGATAGCAACCGAAAGAAATGTGAATTAAAATGTACACGCAGACAAATTTTAAAAATAAAGTAGGCCTACACAGAATTCAAATAAATAGACTATGATTTGGCTCGTGATGGCCTTTTAATTGAAAGATCTAAATGTTCAAAGTTTAGCCTGGTTACTCTCAGAATAAAACTATGAAGTTCTTTTAGTAAATGTATGAGATTTTGTATGATAAATCTTAAAATTATTATTTTTATTTGCCAGTTGAAATTTCAAGTGTTTGAAATAGTTTTTTTTTTTTTTTTACATTTAGTACCACAAGAAAAAGAGGTATACATAGTCACATTATTAACAACAAAAACTGCCAAAATTCCAGTGCTATTTCAAACGTTAGAAGATTTTTTTTTGTTGCTTATTTATTTGTTTGCTTGTTTTCAGTTTGGTTAGGTTTACGTATAATTCTAAATAGCTAAAGCTAATAAAATAAGCAATTGTAGTATTGTCATTGCATTATTCTTCATATTCCAAAATGTGATTCTGAAAAAATAATAAATAAACACATCAAACACACAAATCACACACCCCAGTTTTCTTTTAATATAAATCCAAATACAATCTAAATACAATTATAATGCCTTTTCCAGTCAACAATATGAAATGTTCAGCTTTCCAAAACATGCAAAATAAATCCTGTAGTATTTTGTTACTAAAACAACATTTGTTTTGCATTTTTTGATATTAAGAATTAGCTCTCCAGGGGACCTACAAATTGACATAATCACTGAACACCAGCTTTGAATATGAGCATTTATTTATTAAAAATGACAAAAATATAATTCAAAAGAATGCTCTGCGAGTACTGGAGGTCATACGCTAGGGGGCGTGTTTACGGCGCAGCGGGCGTCGCGAGCTCACGGAAGGGACCAAAGTTTTTTTGCTGACAAACATGACGTCAGCTGGCGGAGCCCGTCAATGCGGTAGTGACAGCAGAGGAGCGCACTGACTGGAAAAGCACCCTGGAATAATCGACCCTGACACTAAAACTCAGCTTCAAACCTGGGCTGAAGGCGATCGGAAGAGAGCCCGAGGCCGCAGAACACCATGGGGAACGCGGAGGGAGGATGTGGCGCCGGGAGCGGCGACGATGAGGACGTAGAAACGGAGAGTCCCGTGTTCGCTGAGCGCAGCCCGGCCTCTGCGGCCACAGGCAACAGGGCCGGCAGCGGAGGAGGTGGTGGCGGCAGCGGCAGCGGCAGCGGCGGCGGCGGCGGAGGTGGTGGTGGTGGTGGTGGTGGAGGAGGAGGAGCAGGAGCAGCGGCAGGCTCCGGTCCGGGGAGAAGCGGAAGAGGTTCGGTGAACCCGCCGGCTTCGAGCTATGCACTCCCCACTCCTGATGCTCTGCTGGAGCAGGTGAAGCTGCGGGAGGCAGCGGCCCGTATGAGCGACTCATGGGTCGCCATTTCGGAGTCGGTGCTGGCGCGAAACGAGAGCGCTCTGGTGCGCTGGCTGGAGGAGCGGCTGAGCCGCGGAGAGGAGTCTGTCACTCTGGAGCAGTTCTGTGAGATGCTGGAGAGCAGAGACGCGCCCAGAGATGAATGCGAGGAGGTGATCAGACATGTCACTCAGATGAGCAATGACCTGCTGTAGCACAGTGCTTCATGCCAAGTCTTGGCTGATAACTGAGAGTTTGCAGGTTCAAGACATGAACACTCACTATAGTGTACATCAGCAAAACGTCCCTGTCACCTAAATGACTTATTAGGCTATTTAGCAGTGACAAACAACTCAAAGTTGTGTAATTGACCACATGGTTACTTTGTGTTATCTCTCTTTGTAGCACACATTTGATAAAGGCTGTTTATTGGCTTTCCCCACATAGTTCACTTTCAATCTTGACCGCATTTCAGCACATCATAGGACTGTAGTATTAGGTTTGCCTTGTCTTTCTTTTTTTTATTGGTTGAAACAGGGTTTGATTACACTGACTAATGTTGACCGCCAAGCAGTCAGACTCATCTAGTGCCAGTACAGAATAGGTCTCGCTGTGCTGTACTTCTTGTAAATAAGAAGGTTATAAGAAATGAAATTTGGCAATAAATTACCTTTTGATTTCTACAGTTGACATTATGACTATTGATTGCCAATTTGTATAAGCAAACTAAATCTTTTTCTATTTGACGTGTATACATATTGGCAGTAAATAATCAGAAACTCAGCTGTAGAAATCTTTTTTAAATGTTAGATTTGGGATTTACAGATTTCATTTTTGTTAAAGCTATATAAACCATAGAGAACTCTAGTGAGCATCCATAATCACAGAGCCCGGGACAATGTCCCCACTCCCCCCAACCCTGATTAAATTTAAAGCCTATCCAGAGTAATTGATATATTGGTGTTATTTTTCTGGGATTGCCTCACCGCACACTTTCAGAATCCTGAAAAATTAAAAAAGTCACATTACTGTGATTGTATCCATTGTTTATAGAGTGGAATTTTTATACATGTATCTTGGTGCTGCTAAATGATTTCTTAATTCTTGTACTGTGTTATTTACATGGTATTTTCAGACATATCCAAAAATATTGTTGTACTATGGTACATTTTGTTAGTGTGGTGCTTTCTGGAGGTGGCTATACTGATGTAAACATGACTCGCTTTCATTTGCTTCACAAATGATTCAGATGCTGGCTCGAGTGTGTTTATATAGGTGAAATGGACAACTGGTTTGAGAGCTAGAGAGACTAGTTGTTCTTGTCCACCTTTTGTTTTCTGTTTGTATTCTCTTTTGTTCGATACTTCAGCCTAATATTTGTGTCACAGAATGTACATACAGAAAAAACAAATCTCTTCCATTTGTGCTCCTCAGGCGTTTGGTCAGTTTGATGCTGAGGGTGATGGGATTGTTGATGTGGAGAACATGCTCATGGCACTGAAAAACTCCAATGGAGCCAACCTGCAGGGAGAACTCAGTCATGTGATCAGGCAGCTTCAGGCGTGCTCTTTGACACCAGGTGGGGAAGCAGACGTGAACGTTCTTGTTTATTTGAATGCAATGGAGACACAAGCTCAGATGCCAGGTAACTACGGAAATGATTCTCATTGTTTGACCCAGTTGTTGTCCTCTTTTACCCTTCATGCTCATCCAGGGTTTGTGGATATCTTCTCCAAGTCCAAGGACCGTCTCAAAGCACATGCTTCCAAAATCCTGAAATTCTTGCACCGGAATCGCATCCCCAGCAGCGCTATCCCATTCCCTGTCCTGGAAGGCTACAACAGCATCTGCACCATGAGGTCATCTGTAGTGCAGGACTTCCTGGATTACCTGCTACAGAAGGAGAAAGGTAAATGGCGGTTAGTGGGCAGAGTGGTAATAACAATTATATAGTGCTGCAAGAATGATATATTTTTGTAAGCCAACCCAGAATTGAGAATCACCCTGGTTCCTGTGGACGCTGCTGTGATGTAGGTTAAAAGCGGGAAATACTCAGTAGATATCAAACAAACTGTCAAAGCAGTTGTAATAAAAGCAGTTACTCTCACAGCTGTGTGTTGCGCCATTACTGTCAAATCTAGTATAGTTCTGAAACTTACAGGATGTTTTTATAGTACAGTGACCTCTTATGTCAAAATGTCAAGGGAATTTTGATTTCTCAGTTCATGACCCCTTTAAGGCATTTAATCGAAAACCCATTCAAAACGCATTCAAAAATGCTAACTCGTATGCTAGTTATAGGGCTCATTCTTGCAGCACTCTTTTGGAAAGAATACTTAATTTAGCAATTTCACTTTCATGCTACTAGAGGTACAGTTTACTGTGGATAAAATATGAGAACATTTTTCTCCATCTCCTTTGCATATTCTACCGACTCTCCTCTCAGATCTAGACATCCAGTACAGAGCTGAGCTCAATCATGACCCAGATGTGGATAAAGTTAAGGTGGTCACCCAGTGCTACAGCTTCATCGAGGCTTCGTCCAATAGTGCAGATATCAACAAGCTGACCAATGGTGAGACTGTGTCTTTCTGGCAGTCGGACGGTAGTGCTCGCTCACACTGGATAAGGCAAGCTGCCCATTTCATTGGTGCATTTTCATAGAATTAAAATATAGCTGATGATGTAACACATTTTATTACATTCGCTAAATAACTAGTTATATATTACCCCCATGACTTTCACAGGTTAAAGCTGAAGCCAGACATAGTTTTGAGACGCCTGGCCATTGCTGTAGCGTCTAATGACCACAGCTACATGCCACAGCTGGTGTCTGTAGCTGTAGGAAAGAACCGGCGCTCCCTGCAGGAGATCAGAGATGTGAGGATCCCCAGTAATGTCACGGGTTACGTACCGCTACTGGATAACGCCAACATCAGCCATCCTTGTGAGCATACACTTGTGTACCAGAATCTCCTGTTTGAATTTTGAATTTGTACACTACTATTCAAAAGTTTGGGTTTTTTGAAAGAAGTGTTCACAAAGCTGCGTTTATTTGATCAAAAATACAGTAAAATTGGTAATGTTGTGAAATGTTATTCCAATTTAAAAGAATTGTTTTGTATTCGATTTTAAAATATAATTCATTTCTGTGAGGGCAAAGCTGATTTTTCAGCAGCCATTACTCCAGTCTTCATGATCTTTCAGAAATCATACTAATATGTAGATTTGTTGCTCAACAAACATTTCTTATTATCAGTGTTGAAATATGTTGTTCTGCTTAATATTTTTGTGGAAACTGTAATATATGATGATGATGATGATTCAAAAGAATCAAATTGAAATAGAAACATTTTGTGAGATTATAAATGTCTTTACAGTCACTTTTGATCAATTTAATGCATCCATACTGAATGAAGATATTAACATCTTTTAAAAAAAAGCTTACTATTCCCCAAACATTTGAACGGAAGTATATATGTCCACAGAAGTTGCATACTATAAGGAGAGACTGCGATTTGTTTATTCCAAGTATATACTACTTTAGTCCTATCGACATGAATGTTAGGAGTCAAAAAGCCCTTACACTGATCTTCCTTTTGTCTCTCAGATATTCAGATAAACATTAAGCGCTGCCTTAGTGATGGCTGTGACACACGTATTCATGGGCTGAAGACGATGGGCTACCAGATCACCAAGAGTAAAGAAGTTTCGGTATCCGACGCCTCGGCTATATGGTATCTGTCGCTCCTCACATCTCTGGTCACCGCTTCCATGGAAACCAACCCTGTGCTTGCGCAGACCGTCCTACAGAGCACACAGTAAGTCAGGAGAAATGGCTACTGAATATTTCTTCTCAGAAATGCATGGCAGTAATATTTGTTGTGTTATAGTCACAAATGTGAATTATATAGTGTCCTGGATGGTAGCTATATGTTTCGTTCTTGCCTAGTGCATTTTGATTTGAAAATTTGAATTTAATTTGTTGAGACATGTACACTACCATTCATATCATTTTATACCATGATAATGGTATAAAAGATTTCTGTTTCAAGCAAATGTTCTTCTTTTGAAATTTTTGTTCATCAAGAAACATTTAATTTGATCAGAGCAGTGTATTTTACTGTGTTTTTTTATGCTTTTTGTTCTCTAGGAAAGCCTTACAGCACATGCCGCCCCTGTCCTTGACGCCATCTTCAATGGAGTTCCCCAAATTCCTCTCTGCAAACATTCTGGAAGAGGTGGACGGCTTTTTACTGCGCATAGCAGAGTAAGAATTAAGCTCTACTAGCATAAGCTCAGCTCAACTCAGCATGCTTAAATCTGTTATTATTAGGTCAAAACAATGCTGATGTGGAGGGCAATAGTGGCAAACCCCTTTCGGTTTTAATTATACAATACGAGTTAGCCTGATAATAATGGAAAACATTCACTTCTATCAGTGGATAATTACAGCTGTTTCATCTGAACGTAATTGGAAGCTTAACGGAAGTGCTTTGCTTTCAACCGTCCTGTCTCTCTCTAGCTGCTGTGTGTCTCCTGACGCTGAGCTGACTCTGTTAGCGTTTGCTCTGTCTCGAGGCAGTGTGGCTAAAGTCCTCATCTCTTTGTCTGGTATCTGTGAGCATCTGGACTCAGAGTACAGAGCTTCCTCACTGCTGGCGTCAATGGCGTCTGTCCGGTTAAGACTACTCTACCGTAATGGTAATGCACAGTGGTTCCAAAGGATTTTTTTTTTTTAAAGTTAATGACTAATAAATTTTAATCAAATGAAAAAAGTTAACACTAATAACACTAATCTAGATGTATTTTTTTATTACTGTTCATGTAAATTAGGTAAACCCATTCAGCTCCATCTGCAAGCATGTGATGTGAAGAGTAAAGAGGAGAAGTCTGGCCCAGAAAACATGCTGACGGAGCCCAACACTGGAGATGGTACGGTCTTGGTTTTATTTGGAGTGGAGATGGGTATTTTAATCGAGAACTTCACAGATAAATCACCAAAGTGCTGGGGTGAATAGCAGCTGTGTGCTTTAAAAGAATAGCTTTCTCTGTGGAGAAAAGCTGTGTGGTTGAGCTCTTTTTTTTTTTTTTTTTTTTCTTTCAGGTCATCTGTATTTCTTAGAAAGAAATGAATGCAAAGTTGACCTTCTTAATGCTTCATTTGTACCTGCAGGTTTTCTAACAGAGAATGGAAAGAGGAAAGCCAGTGTGATTCTGTCCACTGAAAACCAGAGTTGCTTCCAGGTCACACAGATCAAGATAAAAGTGAGAGAAGCTTTAGTACACACTTGAGAATTGTGCTTTATACTTCTTAACCATGAAACTAGAGAGTGTTCTGTCAGTATGGTAGTCAAATTAATTTTCAGTTGGAAACATACAAACTGATTTGATCTACACATCCTAGTTTTAAAGCACTGCTGTGTTCCTACGCTTCAGGTGCGTAAAGGAGCTATTGGTGCTAAATGTGGCTTGGTGTTTGCCTACAATGACAGCGAGGCATTTGATGCAGATAAACACTTCAAAAGATTCAAAAAGTATGATGGCTGGGACTACAAAGACTATAAAGAATTTGTCCAAGACAGGTATGTCACATTCTTATTGATTTGTTTATCTGGACTTAATTTAACATTGTTGCTGATAAGAGAGAGCAATATTGATCACATGAACTTTAAAGAGTGTGTGAGAGAGCAGCTTGTGTGAGTGTGAATAATGAAGTGAGAATGCATTGTCTTGCCCAGTGCATGTGAGAGTGTCTTTTGGTCTTTGCACATGTGCACACGGCTAACATGACTGTAAATTCAGTGAGAATTGTCTTGTGAGTCAATTGACCTCTCGCTGTTATCTGCCTCTGTACCTCACACACTGTCACGTGTATTACATTCACAAACAAACACACACACTCCAGCACAAGGATACCAGAGAGCAGTGAGGACGAGCCCATTGGCTGGTTTGAGGTGGAAGAGGACTGGAATGACGTGGAGATCAAACTGCAACAATGCAGAGTGTCAAAAGTATGGATTCTTTCTTTCTTTCTTTGATAGTTTGCTCCTGACATTGATCGAAAATCAAAAACACAAAAATCGCGGTTATGGTAACACACAATTGACAGTGAACAATAAAATACAGACTGTTTAAATATAGACGTGAGACAAACTTTTAACTTTTTTGTCATGGCAAAATAACACAGTAGCTTGCACACAATAAGTGCAAAAGTACCAGGAAGGTAAGTGACGTAAATGTGCAAAAAAACTTAGTATGTTATTAACTCTGGGAGTTTGTCTGAGTGAAATTGAATCAAAAAAGAAATGTAGGGCAGAGACTTGGTTTAATCCATCAGTTGTTGATTCGATGTAGACAGATCTTAATGTGAGCTTGCAGTTGATCATTTCAAGTGCAAGTCTATCAAATATTATGAATTCTGAAAAAATCATTAAAACAATTGTAACACACACTCGATTAACATCTAGTCTTTTTGTCTTTCTGTGTGTAGTTTCTGATGGTGAAGTTCCTGTGCTCTAGGCAGGACACTGCAGAGCGGTTGGGGGTTCAGCAGATGAGTTTCAGTGGTTATTTGTGTCCAGACTCCGTGCGGCTGGAAGATGTGGAGGATCTGAGCGCTCAGGCTGAGGGGAGCGTTTCAGGCCTGGTTACAGGTCTTGCACTCATGAAGAAAACCCTTTATTTCATCCAGCAGCTCACCAGAGATATGGTACACCTACCACATGTCCTCTTGCGAGTGACCTAATTTATTAAAATTCAAACTGAAATTCGTAAAGCGTTTTTTCAGTAAACTTTGCAGGCCTCTCTGAAGAGAGCTGTATAAACCCTGAGCCTATGTTACAGGATGTGTCTCTGTCCAAGCAGAAGTCTCTACTGGACTTCAGTGACCTCAGCCTGCTGCTGTTCTGGGACTTCTACCGCAAACTCAGATCTATGTAAGTAAAGCTGTAATGTGAATTTATGGGTTTTATTTGAAATGGTTTATAAATGGGATGTAATTTTTACTGCTCATACAGTGAGGTTAGAGAGTATATGTTAAAAATCAGTGGTTCATTTTGCATTATGGCATAAAAACTTTCTGCACTATTTCTAGGCCACTAATCAGATAAGTTCACTGATCATGTGACACTCTTTACAGATGGTCAGATTTTCTTGCTTCCTGTAGATTATGATTTTTCTTAAGTCCACTTGACATGAAATTTTAAGCCATGACAGAAATGTTCTATAATGTGACATGCTATAATTCCTTAATTTAGAGATTACATGTATTATTTGTACTTTTGAAAATGAGTTTTTCCATTTAAAGGATCATTTAAAATGAACTAATGAAGGCAAAGGTGTTTAAAAATAGACAGTAAAGAATACAGACTTTTTAAAATAAAGACTAGACATAAGGTTTACACAAAATCACACTACTGTTTAAAAGTTTGGGGTCAAAAGAAGTCTCTTGTTTTCACCAAGGTTGCATTTATTTGACCATAATTACAGTAACACAGTAACATTGTGAAATATCGTTAAAATTTTAAAATAACTATTCTATTTTGACAAAGCTGAATTTTCAGCAGCCATTACTCCAGTCTTCATTGTCACATGATCCTACAGAAATCATTCTGATTTGATGATTTGGTGAAACATTTCTTATGAATGAATGCAGGCAAAACGTGTTTAAAAATGATATTTTCCAATGTCTGCTGTGTATGTGTGCATACACTTTCAGTGAGGGAGAGGAGGCCATAAAGACAAGAGTTCTCCTGCTTCAGCTGCTCCAGAACTGCTTCCCAATGCTGCCCAGCCTGTCAGAGTCCCAGTCATCAGACATCACAGCATCAGCATCAGCATCACCCTCAACCAGCACAGACATGGACCCTGCAGAAGGTGTCGGAGAGCTCTACAGTCACTTGTGTCAAGGTAAGACTCACATACTGCTCTGTATAACTCAATGGCATGACTGTGACAAATCAAGACACGCTGCAGTGGTTTGTTTGTAATGCTTTGCTGCTGTGTAGATGCGTGTACAGTTTGATTTGTGTTTCTGGAGCACTGCTTGAAAGCAACTGTGAGAACAAGCAGTGAAGTACAGAACATTAAACATAATGATATGTTGGAACAGAGTTGAAGCTGAAGTAGAAGTTTTTAGCTGCTCTCAAATTTATTTGAAGTATAAATCTTTTGTTCCATTTTAAATTTCTTACTGTCACTTGATCAGTTTAATTTGTCTTCTCTAAATAAAAAACAACATACTAAGCAGAAACAGAACAGTAGTGTAATTTCTAGTTTCCAAAAAATATCAGTTAAAATTGATGGCTGCTGTGACATGTTTAAAACATTCAGTTGAATTGGCTAAAAGTCATGCAATAACATCATTGTATTTTGATTGGTGACAGAGAATAACGCACATTTTTTTGCTGTGCAGTGGTGGACGGCCCTGAAGGAGAGACTGCAGTGGAGAAAGCGCTGAGAAAAGAAGCTGTGAAAGCCATCCTCAGTGGAGCTGCCATTTTCTTCCCTGACAAACAGAGCCGGAGGGACAAAATCTTCCACATGATGGTAAGACTATGAGGGTGTACTTACCTCTCCTGAATATTGTTATTGAATAGCTTTTGTATGAGAATTTTTTGTTGCTACTTTTCTCAGAAAAACATAACTGAGGAAAATCAGCCTGAGTCTGTTAAACTGACATTTGAGTCTCTCTGCAGTTACTTCAGGTATCAAACTCCTCCCTTTAAACTAGTACTCTTTTCTGTTCTGTAAAACTGTATAGCTTACTTCCTGCTCTCACACATTGTCTCACGCTAATCTCTGTTTGCAGTGATCAGGATCCGAAAGGTCTCCTCTTGCTGCCCCCTAAAGGAGCCCCATCTGATTTTGACATCTCACCTGTCCTGACCGTCATGGACACGCTGTTCATTGTGGCCACTAGAGAGGTATGTCTGCCCCCATGCTGACAGCCAACCTCATCTAGTCACTCCTGCTCACATATATAAGCTCCTGCAAATAGCTGGCACATGCTTTAGATGTTTATATTGTGCATTAACGTGTTAGCTGACACCTCGTGTAGTACTGCATGGCATTACAACTCACTAATAGTTTTCTCTTGTTGCCCTGCTCCCTTTCTTCAGTGTGAGGTATTGATGTTGGATTCCAGAGGAGGGTCCATTTGGAAAGTCTTGCTGTCTCTGTTCTGGGCTTTACAGGGCAGCCTACTGTCTTGGTGCTTCCTGCAGCTCAAAGGAGGAACAGCCACCTCTGCTGATCTGGCCAGGGAAATCCTGCTGAAATGTTAGTGTGCTTTTCTTGGTTTTCCAGTCTGATTTTATAGAGCCCTTCAAAATACAATAGGGTTGAAAAATCTGAGACCACTTGTGAAATTACTGATACTGTGGTAAATGTATGTATTAAATACTTAGATTTTAATGCCTTTTTCATTGAAAATTGTATTATGAGTGTAACAGTTACAAAGCTGAATTGAAGAATTAACATTCGGCACTCAAGTGGTATGTGTTTGTGTAAAATCTGATGATGAGAATGTTAAAAGTGCATCTTGAAATATTAAGTTTAAATTTTGAATTCTAGATTTTCAGTAGTTGCTGTCCTTTTGCAGTTCCAGTAACACTTTTTAGTCTAACACTAAAGACTGTACTGTCATCTTTATTTGACTGTCAGATAGTGAGGTTTCAGAGTATTTCAGAGTAAACAGTAGTTATACATGTTGGACATGACATGGACACTTTTTTTTTAATGAAATACTTGTATTCAGCAACGATGCATCAAAAGTGACATTAAAACATTTATAATGTTACAAGAGATCTTCTAAATGCTGTTCTATTCATCAGAGAATCCTCAGTATGATTTCCACAAATATATTAAGCAGCACAACTCTTTTCAAAACTGATACTAATCCATTTCTGTAGGATCATGTGGCACTGAAGACTGATGTAATGGCTGCTGAAAATTCAGCTTTGCCTTCACAGGAATAAATTACATTTTAAAACATTTAATAATAGAAAGCTGTTGTAATTGTAATATCTCACTACTGTCCTTTTACACAAGCCTTGGTGAACATGAGACTTTCAAAAACATAAAAATAAATAAAAACACCAACCCCAAAACCTTTGTTTGGTAGTGTAGTAAAAAATATGAAAAAAAGAACAAAAGAAAGAAAACTGAAAACAATGTAACACAATGTATGTAAATTAAACAATATTTTGTGGTGTATGATAAAAACACTTAGAGTAAAAAGAATTAGTTAATCCACAAATTAAAAAATTAGGTCATTATTTTCTCACTGTTATGTTGTCTCAACCCCGTTTTGACTGATTTTCTTGTGTAGAACACAAAAGGAGTCATTTAAAACAACATCCAATCTAAAAAGTTCCATATAATGAAATTCCAGTTAAAAAAAATACATGAAAGAAAAGGAAAACATTTTTTTTTCATTCATTATATTAATAGTACAGAAAATGGCACTCTCACTGCATGAGCGAGTTTCATGAATAGTACTGAACATCCATTAACACAGTTGCTTTTTTATGAATACAGGATTGTGTATCTAGAACACATCAAGAAGCAGGTGTGATTTCATGAGGACGGGGATGTCAAGCTCTCCATGACTGCAAATGAAGCTTATGAGGTATGAATGAATAGCATCAACATGTCAGTTCTTGATTATAGCTTGAAATGTGCAAATGATATATTGAGGTTGTCTAAATACTTCCATCTCTGAAAGAGGCAAATACATGTTAGGAGAGCAAACTGCTAGCAGCTGAAATTCACTCAGAGTTTGATGAGTGTCACTTGAAACAGCAGCTGCTGCCACTTGAGTTCCCTTAAAATTCACACAGGTCCTTCACATTGCTTTCAAAAAGCCAAATGTTACAGTAAAATTCAAATAAAACAACAATAAAAACAAAACTAAATGACTGAAAATAAAGACAAAACTAGAAAGGCAAATCTGCACAATCATGAGCTAAAATATTTAAAAACAAGCCATTTATCTTTCATTTATACGCAAATGAAAATAACAAAAATATTGCCTTTTCAGTGTTTTCATGCTAAAAAAACGAATCAAGTAGAGCTACATGTCATTTTTGTTCATACAGAATACCTGAAATTTTCAGCCAGAAGCTGCTGTCACAAAAATCTTACATTTTTGTTGTCATAAAAAGCTTCACACATAACGAAAGGCAACACTGTCTAATCCATCTAGCCAGTTTAAATAAATGAATAACATAACAACGAACCTGGGTCCAAACGTACTTTATCGGTTTCTTCTGTCACAACTCAGTATGTCATCATGACAGCAACTCTTACATGTTTATGAAATGATCTAACCTTGTTGATAGCATCACATTTTTACACTCAAAACTAAATGGAGTGTTAGACAGTAGGTCCAACTGTTAGAGGAACATTTCGAGATCACAATCAGGCAAGACAACTACGGTCATTCTAATGTTTGCATTGTGAATGCATTTTTAACCAAGGAAATATATAAAGCCTAGGTTACTTTCAGTTGCTTGTGTGTTCTCCCAAATGTTTGATAGAGATACATGCTATAAATCACAAAAAGCTGGTAACTTGGCCCCACTGACTAAAACACAAGTTCACATACTCTAAAACGCACTTACAGAATCTGAGGTAATGTGTAGGAATCAACAAGTGCTCAAACAACCAGTCAGCTTCAGTACAATCGACTGAAGTCTCTGACATCACAGAAGAACAATGTCCTGTGAAACTCTGAATGAAAAAGTTAGCACTGCAAATTAAGTGCGTGGTATATTATAAGCACTGTGAGATGTGGAAGACAAAAATGCCCTTTGTTATTCAGACTGTAACATTCATGAAGTCAATTATCAATCCTTTGCTAATACCATGCTTCTGAAATACCTCAACAGTCACATCCATGGTTACCCAAATGAACTCCACTATAGTTCACAGCCCTGTTCAGTCCTTATGTGTATCGTATGAGCTTCCCCTTCCTCTCACACACTGTACTCGTACTTTCCCAGTTTCTTGGGCTCGCTGCTTGGGATGCACCAGTCATCCGCCTCCGTGCTTGTTTGATAATGCCTTAAGGCTGACTTGTTAAAGACAGGTAGTCTTTCTATTGATTCAGTGGATAAGGCCTGTTAAAAGGGGTGTGGGGGGGTGGGGGGGTACAAATAAGAGAGAGTAAATTCAAGATTTTTAACATATTTATGAATTTGTGTAGAATTTCAGGCACTTCATTTTTTGCACCA
>JAUZSZ010000088.1:10676131-10692061 GCA_034780575.1 Labeobarbus marequensis
AAAAAACCACGTCATTTCTGACGGTACTAATATCTGACTACTGTCCTTATATCATTATTTTAGCTCGACCTGTCTTTCTTTTGTCTTTTAGTTACTTTTCTCAGTTGGCGGGGAGCGGACAGGAGATGAGAGAGCTGGTCAGGCACTCATATCATCTGCTGGTTCTCATGCTAGTAGAGGCCGTGCAAAGCTTCAGTGCACTGAACGAGAAGTGGGTTCTCTCTGCACTGTTTTAAATATTGAATGTGAAATCATTGTGTGCTTTCGAAGTTAGTTATAATAAATATGCTACACGAAGACTGCCAGTGCATTCTTGATGAATCGAGACAACTGCTGTAGTAATCATATACAACAATTTCTTCTTTATGTCTTATGTCCATTCTGTGTTCTGTATGTCCTTAGGGCCCTGCTGCCCGCCCTGTCATGCGTGCAGACATGTCTGCTGCATTTGTTGGAGATGAGCTGGGAAGCAGAAGATTTATCACTCTTTCTGGACATCAAACTGCCTGATCTTCTGCTCATGATGTCCCAAGAAAACATCAGTGTGCATGATATTGCCATCAGGTATGAAACATTGATCAGAACACATATGCTGTGCTGGGGATGTAGGGACTTCAGCCTTTATGTGGCCATTCAGCCAAAAAAAAAAATCAACTAACTGGTCGAGAAACACTGTTTTATTAAAAAAAGATTAGTGAAGTGTTTAACCATGTTGTTTTTTGAGTCGCTCATGTTGACTGTGGCTTACAGTGTCACCACCCAAATCTAAGGAAAGGTCTGTTGTAATATAAATTTCATTTCACTTTATTCTTAAAATTCCCACACTTTCTATCATAAATGTGAAATATCATTGTGAAAGGAGGTTAAAATGAGGAGAAAGGAGGTTTCAGTAATAATGTATGATTGTATGTCCAAATCAGTTATCATTTGACTTGTAATGTAAAGTTGTTGAAGACATCTTGAGGGCACATTTGGTGAGCTTTGTCGTTGTTATTCTTGTGTTATTGACACAAGAATGTTAATCTTGTGTTAATCTACACTTAATCCTTATCCCACAAACTAGGCTTGAATGTATCCAGTGTTTTATTTGACTTCTCATCTGTCCTTTTCTCCGTGTGACATGATGGTGTAGTCAGTGGGCGGAGGAGGATGAGATCGCTGACTACGAGAGGAACTGTGAATGGATGGATGAGTGTTTGGATGGCATGTTTGAGAAGTGGTTTGACAAGATCAGCCAGGCCTCAGTGGAGGACAAGAGAAAGGTACACAAATCAAATCAAATAAGTGCTTTCCTGGGCAATAAAACTGTTGCTCACAAAAGGCTAATTACAATTTTTTTTTTAATGGAGACAGTTTAATAAGAAGACAGCTGAATTAACACAAAAACTAACCTTTGGGTGGAGGTATAGCATTATTATTTATGCATGTAATGTTTATTGAATGTATTCCTGCAAACCTTTTTACGTCATGATTCAATGTTTAATCTCTGCAAACACAAGCAAATGTCAGCACCCATCATAAGACAGTCACTTTATTCAGGCAGAACAAATATTTGGATTGAATTTAGTTTTACAATATGAAATGCATGTGTCTGCTAAGTCTTTTTAGTCTGGGTAGTTTAACTGTGAACAGTGTCTTTTGCTCTCAGCAAAAGCACAGACAGATTTGACATATTTAGACACAAGTTACTGCAAACTGCCCTCAACGTAATGTTATTTGCAAAGAACCCCATATGAAACTAAAAATGTTGCCCGTTTTTGGTTCTCTTTCACTGACCTTTGCTCTTTTAGATGCACATGTTTATTGCACGTTACTGCGACCTGCTGAATGTAGAGATTTCATGTGATGGCTGCGAACGGATCGCACCGTGGCATCGCTACCGGTGTCTGCAGTGTACAGACATGGATCTGTGCAAGACCTGCTTCCTCAGTGAGTCACACCATCACAGTCAGCAGTGGCTTACATTATAATGAAGGAAAAATTTCCATGTACTTATTGCATTCACATTAAGTTAGACAGCACACAAATAATTTATTACAGCAGTATAATTCTCGCAGACTTGATCAGTTGGAGTGCGTGTATTGAACAGCTCTGTTCTCCTTGTTCAGGTGGTGCTAAACCAGAAGGCCATGAGGATGACCATGAAATGGTAAACATGGAGTATGCCTGTGACCACTGCCAGGGCCTTATCGTGGGCAGCAGGATTAACTGTAATGTTTGTGAGGACTTCGATCTCTGCTTTGGCTGTT
Organism: Labeobarbus marequensis; assembly: GCA_034780575.1. NCBI lineage: Eukaryota > Metazoa > Chordata > Actinopteri > Cypriniformes > Cyprinidae > Labeobarbus > Labeobarbus marequensis. Next base: position 10,678,381 of record JAUZSZ010000088.1, read on the forward strand.
ACAATGCCAAAAAATACCCAGACAGGTAATACACACAAGAGGACAACTAAAGGCAATATTTTTCAAACCAAAACTATCCACATCATTCCAGATATAACATTTTAATCAAATTATGACAAGAAAAATTGGATACCTCAAATAAAATAATGGGGGGGAAAAATTCAATATAATTTTATTTTGTCATTTTTCATGTATTTTTTTTTACTTACTGTTTTTTGTAGTATTATGTTGTATGCTTTTATATATTTTATTTTGTTGGTGTTTTTTTTTTACATATATACTTTTATTTGAGTGACTTGAGGTTCAGTGCAAAACGTGTAATTATTATTATTATTATTATTATTATTATTATTATTATCATCATCATCATCATCATTATATTTTTTTTCCTCTCCCTCCAGCCATTTGCCTACCCACCGTATCACAGTGTACCCTATGGTCACCATTCGCATCAGTGACCGCCACAGACTCATTCAGCCCTATATACATAACTACTCCTGGCTTCTTTTTGCCGCACTCGCCCTGTTCACATCCGAGCTGATCAGCGAGAGAGTGCAGGATGGAGAGCCTTTGAATGATGTCACCCTCGGTTACGCTAGGGCACTGCAGACCCACTGCTCTGACATCATCAATGATTGCCTGCTGAAGGGACAGACTGGGAAAGGTAATCAGTATATCTGAATGCGCATGATCTATTAAGAATTAAGCTGTTTGTGTGTTAATTAGAAATGGAAGTTTTGGTTGATGGGTCTGTATAATCAGGGTTGCTGTTGTTTCCTGTAGGTTTGCGAGCCTCTGTCCTGCTGTCACTGCTTTCTTCAAACGAATCAGCCACAGAGAGTGAACTGTGTCCTGCACCGGCGGGTTCTTTTCAGGACATCAGCAGCACAGACACCTCCTCACTTCCCAGCAGCACTACAGCTATCTGCTCTCCACCGCTACCTACAGACAGAGTCAGTACTTTACTGAAGCTTTTGGCCTTTTTATTTGTCAAGTCTGTGACTAAAATCCCCAGGTTATACCTAACAACACTGTGATAAACAAACTGTTAAACTTTTTTTTTTAAACAAGTCCTCATAGTCCTCTTGTTTTTATTCCTCTTCACAAGAAACCACAAAAGCAGGAGCCAGATACAGAAGGGGATGAGAAGAGAAGGAGGAATCTTGTCTCTCAGGATACGTCAGACTCATCCAGTGCAAGTCAGACACCCTCTGTGTCTAGTGAAGACACACTGTCCCCTGGAGTCAGAGGTGAGCCTGTCTCTTAGTACCCTTCAATAATCAAGGAGATCTATAATATCTTTATGTAGACAAAGTTATTTGTTGCTTTTGAATGTCTCATGGGATTTTATTGAAGACAACAGGACATAAAAGGTGTAAATGGGGACAAAAACAGCAAAGTACAGATGTCAAAATGTATTTTATCTCCTTTTTTTTTTTCTTTTTTTTGCCTTAGTTTCAGAGTCAAGTGGAGACACTATCACATCTCCTACCTCAGAGAACATGGATGCATATAAGGACCAGGAGGAAAAGACAGCCCGGGGGCCGCTACAGGAACATGTGTTTGCTGAATGCTCCAGAGAGAGAATTCTGGGATTGTTGGCAGCCATGTTGCCTGCAACCAAACAGGTAGCAACAAAGATTCCAGTTTAATTTGTAGTGCAGGGGCCTGTTTCATAAAACAAGTTTACCAAATCAGCCAGGCTTATTTCAGTTAGTCTGAGTTATTTTTGAACCAAATCAACTGACAATAAGTCAGACTAACTGAAATAATAATGGCTTATTTGGTAAACTTGTTTTATGAAACGGCCCCCAGGGTTGCCAGGTTTTCACAACAAAACCCGCCCAATTGCTACTCTAAACTAGCTTAAAACTAGCCCAATGGCATGTTTCTTGGCAACACTGTTGTAGTGGTAGGCTTTTGGTTTCAGAAAATGTTTAATTTGTAACCTGAAATGAAGCCAGTTCAACTACCTATCTCACGTTCACATCTAAGAACCACAGAATATGCTAATATACACATTTAATCCTCCACAGGGCAGCTCGCTGTCTTTGTCCAGCCTGAGTCCCATCCTGCCACTGCTGTTCAGAGTGGTCATCTCGAACGCCGGCTGTCTGAATGAAACATACCACCTGACACTAGGCCTTCTGGGACAACTTCTGTTAAGGATCTCTCCTGCGGAGGCTGATGCAGCTGTTGCAGAGGCACTGACAGACAAATTTGAGTTGCTTACCCTCGGGGATGGAGCAGCGCTTGATGTTCCTGGCTGGAAGACCACTCAGTTGCTCTTCAGTCTGGGAGCAGTGTGTCTAGACAGGTAGTGTGATGGGATTTGTAACATATGGTTAAACATATTGTGTTTTAGAGGCCAAATACATTAACGTTCAGCAGTGTGGGATACATTTTTTTTTTTTTATGAAATTAATACTTTTATTTGACAAGGATGCATTTATAATGTTACAGTGTAAGAAATGAATCATGTCTTCCACAGAAAATATTAAGCAACACAGCTGTTTTTAACATTGATGTTTCTGGAGCACCAAATCATCATATTAGAATGATTCTTTTTTTGTAGATCATATGACACTGAAGACCTCAAATTTTTAATGTGGTAGGGACAGTCAAACATTTAGCTGAACTTTAGCTTTGTTGGACATTTTTGTATTTTTAATGAACAAATTTTCAGTTTTTTCACAAAACAGTGAGTCTTTGACCATCATCTGTGTTATCATTACAACAGTCGCATCGGTCTGGATTGGGCGTGCTCTGTGGCGGACATCTTGCGAAACCTGAACATTTCTTCTCAGTGGTGTGCTGTTGTGGCAGCTTTCACTGATCACTGCATCCAGCAGTTACCACAGCAACTCAAGAGAACCAACCTCTTCACTTTGCTGGTGCTTGTGGGATTCCCTGAGGTATGAACAAACATGTTATGTGTGCGTGCTCTAACACACATAATATAGGCCTGTATGAAGTTATGACATGCCATCTGTAGTCAACACACATCTGAGCCATTATGACATTTTGAAAGAGCTGTGTGTCTGTTCATTAGGTGCTGTGTATGGGGACTCAGGCTGTCTTCATCGATAATGCCAACGAACAACACAACGTGATTCTGCTCAAACACTTCACTGAGAAAAACAGAGCTGCTGTGGTGGACGTCAAGACTCGTAAGAGGAGAACAGGTGCGAGAAGATCTGTCAACGGGTTCTTTACACTGCTCACACTCATCTCTCAATTGTTCTCAGCTGTAAAAATACCACTGCTGGCAGCCCTGAGATGCATGAGTTTTTCTAAAGTCACAGACTGTCATTGACATTTAAACCCACCTTCATTTGCAAAGGGTGTGTTGGCTTTACTTACCTTGTTGCCCAGGTTTAACAGATGGTTTTTGTATGAAGGTACCACTTAAGTAAACTTCTAAAGCTTTAAAGAGCAAATATTTAATGACCACTATGCTTATTTCTCAATAGTAAAAAACATATGCTTAAAAAATAATATTGTAAGTATTTGTTGTGATCAAACTGGCTTTTAAATTATAGTTCTTACAGTCAACCACCAAAGATATGTAGGATTAATGGTTATGAGTATCCCCTCACTACTACCTTCAGAAATTGATTCACCTTCAGTGAAATTACAGAACTGATGAGGACATTTCAGTAGATGGGATGCTATTCAATTGGGACTTCCTAGCCATTTAGTGGCTGCTTTGAGGAAACACCCATGGTCACTCAAATAGGAAAATAAAAAAGTGCATTAATGCATCTCTATTTTCTACTTTTTTTTTTTTTCTCAGTGAAAGACTACCAGTTAGTCCAGGCACATGAGAGCAGCAGCAGGAATGATGCAGAGTCCCATGAGGGGCAAGCTGTGTCCCCGACCTCCGCCCACCTGAGCCGCTACCTGAAGAACTTCACCTCCATTGTGAGTCACCTACTGCAGGTCGGGGTGGAGAGCAGTGCCCAAGATGCTGTGGAGGCCACCTGGGTGCTCTCTCTCGCTCTTAAAGGACTCTACAACACTCTCAAGGTATTCACCTCACACCTGCCCTTGTACAGCAAAAAAGTTTGGCTTTGAAGTTCATAGTTTAAAGTCATAGAACCAAATGATATAAGGACCACAAAAAGTGTAATTATGTGTATGTATGTATATGTATATTTATCTAATATATCTCATATAATTCATATACATATGTATGTATACACACACACACACACACACACCCTACCGTCCAAAAGTTTGGGGTCAATAAGAGCGAGGTCACATTAAATTGATTGATTAAACTTCTCTGCTCATCAAAGAATCCTGAAAACAATGCATTACAGTTTCCACAAAAATATTAAGCAGCTGTTTTCAACATTGATAATAAGATGCTTCTTGAGCAAAATCAGCATATTAGAATTATTTGTGAAGGATTAGGCTATGTGACATCCTGAATAAATAAATACATGCATACATATATACATGCATGAATAAAAATGTATATACATTATAGTTTATAATGATTTTGAAGGTGCATAGTTATGTGTATGTGTTTTTTGTTTGTTTATTTACTACTTTTTGTGACGCGTTGCTTAAAGTGTGTTGTGCTATCTTGCTTTGAAATAAATGCTTAATTTTGATATTTTATGTTATATGTTATATTTATCTAATGCAATGAAATGTTTAGATGTTTAATTAAGACTTTGGTTTCCAAATATGTTTTGGGGCCATTACATAAATTCTCATCTTGACCAAGTCATGATTGTGTTGATATTCCTCTATTTCTTGCAGAAGCGTGGGGTGGATCAAGCCCAAGAGGCCATCCAGGGCTCTGGTCTGATGCAGCTCCTGGTCCGTAAGTGCAGCAAGGGCACAGGCTTCAGCAAGATGTGGCTTTTGCGAGACTTAGAGATCCTCTCCATCATGCTTTATTCCTCCAAGCGAGAGATCCACTCCATGGCAGAGGACGCAGACACAGAGACAGATGGAGAGAAGGAGAGAGAGAAAGAGCATGACTCCGATCACTCCAGCTGCTGCGCTGAAGATGCCGATCCAAACAGACCGGATCCACTGGAAGGACTGGATGAAGAGACAAAGATCTGTTTCCAGGTCAGGCTTCGAACACATCTTCTGTCAGTCGTGGGCCTTTTTCTGCTCTCTTGAGTGATCGGATTGATTGAGAGTTGTAATTGCTTCTCAGCATATAGGAGTAGGAACTGGAGATGGAAAGGGGGCAGATAATTCCCAGTACTGAAATATAGGGACGAGTATGTAGAGGAACATTTATTAGAGCTCTCATGTTTGTCTTACTTTTAGATTACCCATGATGCTCTTAATGCCCCACTGCACATCTTGAGAGCCATGTATGAGCTCCAGATGAAGAGAACAGATTCTTTCTTCCTTGAGGTGCAGAAGAGGTGAGTTTCATTTTGAATTATCATTTCATTTTCATAGTCAAGGTTTAGAATTTATTTCTAGGAATGTACATGCATATGTTGCCTCATTGCGCATCAGTGACTTTTAGTTCAATGACCATTCTGTTTATTAAAAGAAAATAGTATTTAGTATATAAATATCTTATAATGTATATAATAATGTAATATCATTTTACACTATTAATATTGATTGTTTTGTGATTCATTCTTATGTTCCTCTATTGTAAATTACTTTGGGTAAGAACATCTGCTTAATGTAAAATGTAAATGTATTAAATTTTTACATTTAATATTCAGTTTCATAATAATAATAATAATAGTAAAGTAATAATTATCACTACACATTTTATATTTTTGAAAATCTTAAGATAACATTATCAATTTTAATAGATCCTTCTTAATATCTGCAAAAAGCTAAAGGGCTTGCATTCTGTGTAAACTTATGAACAAAATTGCAACTAAATCTTGTGTACTTCTTAACTGTTTAAAATTAATTCAAAGACTTTATTTCAAATAATTCTTTTTTTTCCCTTAACATATCATATCTCAGGTTTGATGGTGACGCTATAAAAACCGATGAGACTATTCGTACTCTGGCACAGAAGTGGCAACCATCTAAAAGACCTCGTTCTGAGGAAAGAAGTACCAAGGCTGTAGATACTGATATTATCATTGTGCCCTGTGTGGTAAGAGTTTAAAATGAAACACATTCCATTTTGTGATCTAAAGTTACCGTTAATTTGCTCTTATTTTCTTTGACACTCAGTCTAAACCAACACAGTGTGATCGAGCCACAGAAGAAACAAATGTTGTCACACAGAAACTAATCACCAACACAGAGAGTGACCTCCAGCTGAGTTATGCCAAACAGCGGCGTACCAAAAGCTCAGCACTGCTGCATAAAGAACTGGATGCTCGCAGTAACAAAGCAGTGCGACAGTACCTTTTCAAAGTGAATGAAGCCATTGCTATTCTGTACGCACGTCACGTGTTGGCGACGCTGCTGGCCGACTGGCCCTCTGACACTCCCATCAGAGAGGAAGACTTGGAGCTGAGCGGAGCTTCTCACATGGCCTACATACTGGACATGCTCATGCAACTAGAAGAGAGACCCATGTGGGAGAAGGTGAGAAGGGGAAGGAGTGTGTGGATTTATAGTCAGGATTTAAAATGAGCTTTTGCCAAACCAGCTGGGAGCATTTACAGGCCAGAATTATTTCATTCTGGCCATGAAACTGAACTTTGCACTTTTTTAAAATACAATAAATATTACATTTTTATGTACTGTGGAATAAATATTTAATTAGTACATAAATTAAGACCTCAGATTGTTGCTGTGCATATAATTCTTCGTCACATGTTGGATCTCAGATCTTGCAGAAGGTTCTGAGGGGCTGCAGCCAGAGCATGCTGGGTAATCTGTCGCTGACAGCATGTCAGTTTATGGAGGAGCCAGGAATGGCTGTGCAGGTCCGTGAATCCAAGCACCCCTACGACAACAACACTAACTTTGAGGTATGAATTCTATTTTCTTTTACTCCAGATCGCTGGATCACAGTTGCGTTTTCCTGGTCCACTCAATGTCATTGTTTGCGTTGTCTCAGGATAAAGTGCACATCCCTGGTGCCATCTTCCTGTCTGTGAAGTTCGACTCTCGCTGTCACACAGAGGAAGGATGCGATGAGCTCCTTATGGCCAGCAGCAGTGACTTCCTGCAGGACCTGCACACTTTCAGCGGTTCTCACCAGAAATGGACTGACTTTGAGATTCCAGGTAAGAATTTGAAAAAGTGGCATATTTGTTTATAAATAAATCATAAAGGACTGGTGTTTGCTTTGTTTAAAATACAGTTGGAGGGAAATCAGTTATTAAATCCAGTACTTCCAAAATTAAATGCTTGACTTTTTTTTGTACTACAGCAAAAGCAAATGATTTAAATCTCATCTTTAAAATGTTGACTTTGTATTGATTGAAAACATGTTGTTTTTAACCCATTATTTTAAATCTGAACATTTACAGCTAAATTCAAATGCAATAATATAGCATATTATTCTAAACAATAATATAAATATTGTTCTAAAGCAATGCTATTGTATAACACGTATTGAATAAAGATCATACAAACTTTCTTAAACACAATTTTCTCTCACTGCCCCCTGGCACTCCTTTTGTGGCCCACCTCTGGTTTAAGTGAAATGTATTTGTCTCTTGAATTTTTATAGCCAGTTTAGAAATCCAGGTCAATCTGAAGGTTTCACAAATTTTTCCACACATTCGAATATTTGCTGATGTACATACATTTTCACTTTGGGGTTGATGATAAATGAGCAGAATGCAAGGGTTGTTTTTTCCTCTTTCTCCTCTAGGGGACACTCTCTACTACAGGTTTATATCAGATATGAGTAACACAGAATGGGGCTACAAGTTCACTGTGACTGGCGGCCATCGAGGGCGCTTCCAGACTGGTACGCAATTTGCACTCATTTAATTATTTAATGTCTCTTTTGATGTCTATCACTAATGTCCTCTAGCCACTGTCTAATTGTGCTCTAGAATCATGCACTCTAATGAGCCATGAGTCCATCTCATTTAGAGACCATCACAGTAATACCATCATTTCACGTGAGACTCACATTCCTACAGTCTTTTATGGTTGTAATGTTGGTGTCCCACTAGCTGGTTTTCAGTCGTAAGCTTCATTTACACAGCTGTTTGAGAATCAGAGGGGGTCTGTGAGCACAGCCATGTCTCTCAGAGTGTGGGAGCGTTAACAGCCACAGAAATTCAACTTCCTGCTGAGTCGGTGGCCCTGCCGACCCTACAATCATACTTAACACTTTTAAAATTAATTAAGGCAGTTGGTGGGCTGGACTTTCATGGTTTTGGCAATGATCAGTGAGCTAAGGCAAAGCCACAAGTCATAAATGCTGACTGTAAAATTATGATGATTGTATGTCTACATGTATTAAAAATAAAACACTACAAACTAAAATCAGTCATTTTAAATGCTGAGTTTAGGCATCTCAACATTACTATATTGTACAGTATAAAATGTTAAAACTATTAAAAACTTATTTTTAGTAATTGTAATAAAGACAAAATAAAATAAAAGTAAAAAAAAAAATAGAAAGTACATACTTTAAAACAAGAATGCATTAAATTTATATATATATATATATATATATATATAAATACTTTAACTGAAACAAATATGCATTAAAGTTAAACAGAAATATAAAAAACAAAATCCAGTATAATTGACAATAGCACATAAGAAATTTAACTCGTACTAAAATTAAAATGAAAACTGAAAATAAAAAAAGATAATTCAAAATATAATACAATAAAATATAGAAATTGTACTAAAATAACACTAAGATGACATTTAGCAGCATATTAAATTATTAGTGTACGTCAGTTATTTTAATATCATTGATATATGATAGTTTTTGTTAGTATTTTGAACTAGTTATTTGAATTTTCTGTTTTCATTTTAGTTTTAGTAATTTTGTTGTTTAGTTTTGTTGTTTTGATTAGGTTTTTTATATATATGTATACAGTTTTTATGAAGTTTTAGAACTGGAGAAATGTTACTTTGGAAATTTGCTGAAATTAAGTTTAAGTTTTTATTATGTATTATATTTTATTTCAGTGTCTTTATATCAATGTTTATTATATTTTATATAACTGATTTTTAATGATTTTAGTTGTAGTTAACAATTATAACCCTGTTGAATATTGGATGATGGCAAAGGTGACCTAAATGTAAAAATAGGTCAAAATAAGCATGAATAAGTACATCGACTGATACTGATAAAAAATTAAAAAATAAATAACTTACCGATTTATCTCTCTACTGTAAAGTTTATCCATTACAGAATTCTCATCCACAACCCAGTTGCTCTGATTAGGCCATTCACACACAAGCACTTTATAACACCATTTCACGTGCGAGATGAATGCACTGGTCAAAAATGTCTGTCTAACGCTTGTTTACATAGTAAAGCAATGCAAGAGCAGCAAAGTAGATTACTAAAACTCATTCAGTGTAGATGGGCACTTAGTCTGTAAACTTCTGAACATACTGTATGATTGTTCATGTCTGTCAGTACTGGGTGATGAGTAGATTTGAACTCCTTTCCTGTGTCTTGTCTATCTTTAATCAAATAATTAATAGACGTGCACCTTCTGCTCTGTTTCTGATGTTATTACTCTGTAATGGAATATGAAATGGGTTTCTCAGCCAAGGCAGCAGCGCCTCATTTATGGGGTCTGCCAACTCATTTGCTGTTTCACAGATGAGGCTTAAGATGGTAAACAAGAGAAAGAAGCAGCCCCACATGTGAATTTATATTTTTCTTGCTTTTATGTTCTTGCTTTTATACAGTTTGCAATTTGGCTAATAAATTCACTTTTATGCACAGGTTTTGAGATCCTGAAGCAGATGCTGGCAGATGAGCAGNNNTTGACTCACCTCCCGCTGGCTGACATCTGGGAGTGGCAGGTGGGCGTGGCCTGTCGGCAAACAGGAAACCAGCGGCTCAAAGCCATTCACCTGCTTCTGCGGCTCCTGCAGTGTCCGTCTCAATGGTGTGTCGCTTCTTACATTTCTGAAAAGCTTTGACAGCATTTATTAAACCCAACAAAAGATAATCAATTCATCCTGCAGTGCTGCCGCCCTACTATTCTAAAGAGGTGAAGCAGCAACTTCCTTCAGAATTTGGTCTGTCAGGTCAGTTCTGCTCTCTGTGGATGGCAGGTGCAACTTGGCCCAGTTTAACAAGCCTCGAGATCTTTCTTCCGCTCTGCAACATTTTCCTCAGAAGCACTTCTTGAACGATTTAAATTAACTTCTGCTCATTCATTTGTGTGTTTTGTATTGGCGAGCATTCAGATTTACACAGCGTTTGCATAACGCATCTGACGGTGGCTTGCTGCCTTGATTGTTCCCATGGCAACAAGGTCACATGTCAGGGTGATTTGCATGATTTCCATGGTGTTTGGACACAGTTACATCAGCAGCAGCAGACAGAGCGTGTATGAGAGAATTATAGACATGGACCTGTGGTGTCAGGTTGAGGAATAGCCCATGCAAATGGCCACCTGCCCACCGCAAGAGGAACATTAACCGGGCGAATGAGATGGCCATATAGTTCAAATATGAGTAATGATAAAGCCATTTAGAGTGTAAACCATGTTTTGATTGTTGTGTGTGTTAACACAGGGGTTGTGACCTCACACTTCTGCGGCCGCTGTGGCAGCTCTTCAATACTATGGAGAGCGGTTTGATTCAGGACCCCACCAGCATAACGGTCCTACTTCCTCTCCATCGCGCTCTCACTGAGCTCTTCTTCATCGCTGAAGCCAAGGCCATGGTGAGTGACCATCTTCCTCCTTTCTTTAGCATCTCTTTTAAGAGCATTCATGAGAAAACATGAAGCATATAGAATAACAGCAGGAGAGATCAATAGGTAGAGTAAATAATTCATTTCTTTACACTACTGCTCAAAAATATATGCTCAGTAAGATTGATGTTAATATTTTTATTCAGCAAGGACACATTAAATTGATCAAAAGTACAAATTTCTATTTTAAATAAATACTGCTGTTTTGAACTTTCTATTGATCAAAGAAGCCTAAAAAAAGTATCACGGTTTCCACAAAGATATTAAGCAGCACAACCGATTTCAACATTGATAATAAGAAGAAATGTTCCTTGAGCACCATATCAGCATATTAGAATGATCATGTGACAGTCATGTGACACTGAATACTGGAGTAATTATGCTGACAATTCAGCTTTGCCATAAAACATAATGTTTATATTTTAAGATATATTAAAATTGAAAGTTATTCTAAATAGTAAGTTATTTTAAGTTGTAATTATATGTCACAGTATGATCAAATAAATGGAGCTTTAGTGAGCATAAGAAATTTTATTAAAAACATTCAAATGTATTTTAACTTTTTTCCTCTGTGGACCATTATGTTTTCATTCATAAGTCAACAGAGGTGTTGAAATTAATAGTAATTTATAAGATGCAAAATGTCTATGCGTTTTTGATTCTTAATCTTTATTTGATCATTTATTTTGGTATGTGTTTAGGATTATGCATATGCCTGGGTAACAGACATGAATTGCAAAGATAAAACACAACCGATCATTTTAGATGCATTTACTTAAGGTAAATTGACAGATTGTGTCAGTTTGAGCCTAGAATTCTGGGAGGCATCCAATAATTATTTTGTGCTGTCACAAAGAAATAATTATGTGATGATATGTGAAAATGTGGAGAGCATTAAGGTTTTTATTTTGGTGTTTAATGTCAGACTTAATTCAGTCTGAATCACATCAGGGTTTGTGTGAGTGTCTTGTCAGGGGAGCTCCACTAAAGTGAGTCTTCCACTCATATGATTTACTGTTTCTCATATCCACCCGCACAGCCCTCTATTGAGTGTGTATGTGTCTGAATCCCAGAGCTACTGCATTTGTATTCTGTACTCACATTCCAAAATAATACACCCACTTAGAAACTTACAGGCCTGACATTAACCTTAAGGACTATGTTTACATGGTATAGCATGGGAGTCCGCAAGACTTCAGAATGATAAGGGATTATGACTTCGTAACGCTGGTCATGTTTACCGATGGAGGATCCTCAGCTTACGCTAAGTTTAACTGGATCTCCTAGATAATCTGCATGCTTGGATCTGTGCAGAAATCCAGAACGGTCCAAAATCCATTTCTGGCAAATCCACATTTAATTTGTTTAGCTGTTTTTGCAGTGACTTTTAAACAACTGGTTGCAGTGTAATTTGTAGGTAGATGTGTGTTTTCAGTTTCTCTCAAGCGTCATTGCAGAGTAACCACAGATCTTAACGTTTGACAGCCACAAAGTGACACAAACTTTTCTGGGGGGAAATGTTTCACTTATAAAAGTGTGTTTTGCCATATTTCTTAAAAATAAAGTACACTTCATTTGACATTTTGTCATTTAATGCAAAGAAATTTGTGAATACCTAAGAGTGGCTTTAATTTCCAGAAACCAGGCACTAGAGGGCACTAACACATCTCCTTGTATTAAAAGAAAGCCAAAATATTCTTCAAGGATGGATATAGTCACATACAAGAGTGTAGAGAAACACACACATTATGAGCAAACGTGATGCATGTTTTTTTTCTAAACAGCTATGTTGTGTAAAACCTCGACTATCAGGCCTGAGTGACTGGGCCTGTAAATGGGAGGAAGGTTTTATGACAATACTCTTTCATCCTTGAGCCATAATCCTTTAACAGCCAAGTTGGACATGAATATGAAGTGGGGCGTGTGTGTGTTTGAATGGGAAATGTTTAAGTGTGCATTAGTCTCAATCCATTAGGCAAATGGATGAAGTGAGTGTTTTGTGAGAGTGTTGAGTGGTTACACCAGTAGATGCTCAGCACTGTTTGGCCTCATTATGAAGAGCTTTAATCTCTCCCACAGCCGCTGCACTTCTCAGAACTGACCATAAAGATTGCAGACCTCTCAGCAGCCAGATGATCATGACTGATCCATTGTTTATTTTCAGCAAGGCAACGCTTGACAGTGGGGTCAGAACGCCGATCTAATGGGAGATTGTCAGCACGCATTTGCAAGAGAGTCTCAGTGTGTCATTGCTCAGCTGTTGCACCGTTTGAGTCGGAAATGAGACGGAAAGAAGAAAAAACAGATAAGAAGTCAGGCTCGTTCTGTCTTCCCCTCCTGTAGTGTAGTACGCTCATTTCTGCGGGATGATAAAAGCCCCTCCTTCAGAGAGGAAGTGGTTTCAAAAGTGTTCTGACATGACAAAAGCTGCAGCCTCTTCACTGTCTACAGAAAGTGGTGTTGAGAAGTGTTTTGAGACGTCTAGATGTTGTTCGTTTTGGTGTAGAAGTGGAGTGCAATCTGACCAGCTTCTATTAACCCAAAGCATTGTTGACACTCAAGTCATAACTCCTTCAACTAAAGTAATCAAAACTGAGCTGGATGTATTTTTTTAACTAAAAAAAAAAAACACTTTACTTAAATGTAATGTCATTTAAGAATGTCACTTTCTCCCATCGCTGCTTAATTTCCTACATTTGTAGGAAAGCAAGCTGTAAGTTCTTGCAAAATGGCTAATTATAACTCACACACACACTCTCTCACACACACACACACACACACCCACACACACACATGTTGGTTTTTGTGGTTTATGGGGACTCTCCATAGGCGTAATGGTTTTTATACTGAACAAACTGT